>CAWUFW010019899.1:0-169701 GCA_963921515.1 Calotriton arnoldi
TTGTCCACAAGGTGCGTAGGAAGAGACACTGGATAGGTTAAAATGTTTATTCCAACTTACGTGCTCTAATGTACAGTACACGTGTCAGCACTAATAGCATAATGCATATGACTAATATAAGCAGCATGGTTACAATTCCATAGAATACAAACGGGGAAAGCATTTCATAACTCAGTGGATAAATGTCTAAATAACATTACCACCCTCCCCTTGCAGTAAGATAGTTTATTATAATAATAGAAGACCTCTGGGCTTTGACTAGCGAACCCCCATACCTCAGTCTCTAGATGCAGAATTACATCAGCAGGACATCATAGCTCTTCTCACTGAAAGGGATTTCTCCAAGTGTGTTAAGCGCTAGGAAACCGCAGTATTAAAAGCACACAAAATTCTTCATGGCAATTGCACCTAATGTTATGTCTGGGTGCGCGAGACTGGCCATATCAGGAAGAACCAAAATACATTGTTATGTGACCTTGTACATGTTTGTGCAGACCGAGCCCAAAAGGTGAACAACAGAAAATGCAGACAGTGCAAAAGAACTTGGCACGAGCAAAGGGCGAGGGAGTCCCGGCTCAGTGTAACGTGCGCAAAGAAAAGCAGCATGGCAGCCAGGCCTAGGCCAACATAACAAGGCAGGCAACAATCCACAAGACAACTGATGACATCATCCAGTGACTGTGTGTTTGTGTAAAGTTTAAATATGTTTAATATATATAGGGAAAGGCGTATTGAAGAATGAGTGGGTGTATAAGTGTCTGAATGGATGATTTAGTAGGTGCGTGACTGAGTCTATAAGTGAGTGATTAAACGTATCTTACTGGATGCATGGGTGAGTGACTAAACTGTGTGAATGTCTGTATCCGTCTGTCTGTTGTTGTGTAAGCAGCTGCATGGGGTTTCTGACTAGCTAAATGAGTGTCTATATGGGTTATGGATTGGTTCTCTGAGTATCTGTATGGGTGCCTCAGTGTTTGTGTGGGTGGGGTGAGTGTGACTCTGTGCATAGATGTGTGAGTGGGTGATTCACTGGGTGCATGGTTTCAAGAGTGCGTCTGTGATGGACTGTATGGGTGGGTGAGTGTGTGTATGGGTGTGTTAGTGATTGAATGTATATCTCAGTGGTACATGTGTGAGTAACTACACATGTGAAAGGCAGTATATATGTGTGTTGGAGTATATAAATGGCTATAAGTGAGAGTGTGTGATTGTGAGAGTGGCTATATGGATGAGTGTGTGCTTGCATCAGTGATTGCATAGGAGCGTAAGAATGTGCTAGTATTTTTATGAGTAAGTGAGCTGGTGTGTATAACTGTATAGGTGAGTAAATTGGAGTGTGATTAATTATTTGCATGACTGACTAGGTGTGTGAGTACCTCTATGGATGAGTTGCATTGTGTGAGTGTTTATATAGGTGTATGAGTGCATATGATAGTCCTGTACTGAGTGACTGTAAGTATGAGTGACTGTACGGGTGAGTGAGTAGATGTGTGTGTGTAGACCTAAGAATCAGTGAGTGGGTATGTACTTATTGGTATTGGAGTGTGTATGGTTTTGAGAATGGCAGTCTGTAATTTAGAGTGGGTGTTTCAAAACTTATATTAGGGTGTGAGAAGATGCATTAAATTCTCACATGGATGATGTCATCAGTGATGTCATCAGTGATGTCATTTGAGATGTCATCAGTGATGTCATCAGTGATGTCACTGACCATGTCATGAGTGATGTAATATGTGACGTCATCAGCAGTGCATTGCTGGGGCGCGAGTTATAGTTACCTGAACTAACTATAACGGGGAATTTCACGGGTTTTGTACTGAGTGCAATGTCCAACTAACTATAACTGTCCCTAAAACCTCATGGTTTTTTCAGTGATTTTTTAAGGTTTTTTAATGCAAATTTCTAACTATAACGTGCCTGAAACCTATGGTTTTTTCAGTGAATTTCAAAGGTTTTTAAATGCTAATTTCTAACTATAACGTGTCTGAAACCTATGGTTTTTTCAGTGTATTTCAAAGGTTTTTTAAATGCTAATTCCTAACTATAACATGTCTGAAACCTACGTTTTTTTCAGTGAATTTCAAAGGTTTTGTAAATGACAATTTTAAATGTATTAATTGTTATATTTATTTTTTTAATACTGATTTACTACATTTTTAGAAACAATTTTTTTTACATATTTTATTTTTTAAATTACATTGTAATTACATTATACATTACAAAAAATACTTTCTCAGAATGAATTACTTTAGTTTAAATACTTTTCACATAGGCAATAGACTTTTAAGTACAGTAGTTACAGTTGTTGCAATGGGCAACACATTTTCAAACACAATGCAACATTCAGCTCAATGTGAATTTCTAGTTAAATGCAATTAGTTACTTTATGGATTACTTTTCTAACCACAGGACTGGATCCTAGATTCAGTCCTGAGACATCTCCTGTAAACAGTTGAGTAAAAGCGTTTTGGTTACATTTGTGATTTTTAAGGAATATTATTGTATTTTAAAAGTTGACACTTTGAAACTTTTTCTCATAGAATCACCAATGTTATCCTATGGAAGGAAATTCACTTAGCAGGTAAAAACTGTTATCATTACTTTTTCTTACTCAGTGTTGGATCCTGGATCCAGCACTGGTGCATCTCCTGTAAACAGTTGAAAGAATGCGTTTAAGTCATACAGGCGATTTTTAAGGAATATTTGTAGTTTGTGAAAATCGACACTTTGAAACTTTTCTGCTGAAAACCAGACAATGGATTCCTATGGAAGAAAATATAAGTTACTGGTAAGTACGGTTAAAATTACTTTTCAGGGTCAGTGCTGGGCTAAAAGATGCAGCACTGAGGTCTCTCCTGATAACAGGTGAGTAAATCGGAATTCGTATTTCGGCTGATTTTAGAGGAATATTTTAAAGTTCCAAAACTCCACACTTAGAAGAATTTCCAAGTGAAACCAGTCAATGTTAGCCTATGGAAGGAAATTCAAGTTACTGGTAAGTACGGTTAAAATTACTTTTCAGGACCAGTACTGGGCTGAAAGATACAGCACTGAGGTCTCTCCTGATAACAGGTGAGTAAATCGGAATTTGTATTTCGGCTGATTTTAGAGGAATATTTGTATGTTTCAAAAATCAACACTTAGAAACTTTTTCAGCAAAAAGCAGACAATGATATCCTATGGAAGGAAATTCAAGTTACTGGTAAGTACGGTTAAAATTACTTTTGAGGATCAGTACTGGGCTGAAAGATGCAGCACTGAGGTCTCTCCTGATAACAGGTGAGTAAATCGGAATTCGTATTTCGGCTGATTTTAGAGGAATATTTTAAAGTTCCAAAACTCCACACTTAGAAGAATTTCCAAGTGAAACCAGTCAATGTTAGCCTATGGAAGGAAATTCAAGTTACTGGTAAGTACGGTTAAAATTACTTTTCAGGACCAGTACTGGGCTGAAAGATACAGCACTGAGGTCTCTCCTGATAACAGGTGAGTAAATCGGAATTCGTATTTCGGCTGATTTTAGAGGAATATTTGTATGTTTCAAAAATCGACACTTAGAAACTTTTCAGCAAAAAGCAGGCAATGATATCCTATAGAAGGAAATTCTAGTTACTGGTAAGTACGGTTAAAATTACTTTTCAGGATTAGTACTGGGCTGAAAGATGCAGCACTGAGGTCTCTCCTGATAACAGGTGAGTAAATCCGAATTCGTAGTTCGGCAGATTTTAGAGGAATATTTGCACAATGGTGAAGGTAGGGGCGGGGCCTGAGGTGTCATCTGTGCAAACGCGCCCCGTGGCGCGTTTTAAGTTGGGGGATTAAGTCCCCTTGAATCATGAGGGTCCCTAGGGGCCAACTAGCCCACCAGGAACCTCCAGTATGCGCCAGGGGCTGCGTTGCAGAGACGTGTAGAGGGGCCACACCCCTTTTACACCTCTCTGCAACGGAGCTCTGTGGCGCTTTCTGGATGTACCTGTTGGGCTAGTTGGCCTCAGGGACCCTCAGGATTGAAGGGATTTAATTCCCCATCTTAAAACGCGCCACGGGGCCTGTTTGCACACATGTCACCTGAAGCCCCGCCCCTCCCTTCACCACTGTGCAAACGCGCCCCGTGGCGCGTTTTAAGTTGGGGGATTAAGTCCCCTTGAATCCTGAGGGTTCCTGGGGCCAACTAGCCCACCATGTACCTCCAAAGCGCCACAGAGCTGCGTTGCAGAGAGGTGTATAAAGGGGCGTGGCCTCTGTACACCTCTCTGCAACGCAGCCCCTGGCGCATACTGGAGGTTCCTGGTGGGCTAGTTGGCCTCCAGGGACCCCCAGTATTCAAAGGGAATTACTTCCCCATCTGCAAACGCGCCAGGGCGCGTTTGCAGAGTGGTGAAGGAAGGGGCGGGGCCTGCGGGCCGATCGTTTTTTTTTTTTTTTTTCCTGAAGTGGGGCTGTGTGGCCACCCTTCCTTTTCTTATTTTTGGGCCCTGGGGACCCCATCCCCCAGGGTCTTACCCCCTTTTTTTTTTAAATTAAAAAAAAAAATTATTTCTGGGGAGGGGGCCGCGTGGCCCCTCCCGGGCCACTACTTGCCCCGGGGACCCCATCCCCCAGGGCCTGGCCTTCTGGTTGGGGACTGTGGGGGTCCCCAAACCCCCACAGTCCCGCCGGCTCCCCGTGTCCTACGGGAGCCGGCATTGCTTTTACACATGGGGAGCAGCTAACATGCTGCTCCCCGTGTGGAAAGCAATTGTCTTGGATATTGGAAGCGAGAGCAGGTTTCCTGCTCTCTCTTCCAATATCCAAAGCAGTTTGCAATGACAGGACGTGAGCCGCGAGGCTCCCGTCCTGTCATTGCAAACAGCAGTGTCCCGGGGTAGGCACCCCGGGACACTGCAGGAGCCGGCCCTGGGGGTGGCGGTCCCCAGGGCCACCACAGGCTCCAGGAGGGGGTCCGCGCGGCCCCTCCCCACATCAGCACAGCCCCGGGAGGTGGTGGTCCCTGGGGCTTCGGGGTCCAAAACGGACCCCCATTTTAATTTGTTAGTGCCCCGGGAGGTGGCGGTCCCCGGGGCGTGTGGGGGGGCTCGAGCCCCCCACACAGGAAAAAAAAAAAAAAGAAGCCCCGGGAGGTGGTGGTCCCCGGGGCTGCGGGAGGCTCAGAGCCCTCCCGCACCATTTTAAAGAAAGCCCGGGGGTGGTGGTCCCCGGGGCTTGGGGGCCCTTAGAGGCCCCCATACATAAAATAAACACCCTCCAGCATGCCCCCGGGACTTGGCCCACCCGGGGCAAGTGACATCGAAGCGCGGAGACCGCGCTTCGATTTTTATCGGCAGGATCCGCGCACCCTGAGCGCATCCTGCCGATTTAAAAATAAATAAATGCTTTTTCTGCCCATGGGGTCCTTATGGGACCCCTGAGCAGACCTAGGGGGTCAGGGTGTTTCTACCCTGCCCCTTTGTGCGCTTTGCGCACTTAGTTTCTGTCCCTCGGTTCTACCGAGGATAAAATGGCTGCCAACATTTCCTGAATCGGAATGTTGACAGCCAGCTGACAGCCAATTAACATGCATCTCGTGAACGGGACGGTGCGCGCAGGGCGCGCTCAGGGTGCGCGGATCCTCCGTGCCCATAGATATATATGTACTTTTACTTTTGATTTTCTCAGCAACTACTGAACGGATTTACACCATTTAACAAAAGGGTTCTTTCTGAACCAAGAACTACCTCTTTGCCAAATTTGGTGTAATTCCGTTCAGCAGTTCAGGCTGTAGCCGTATCTAAAGTTTCCTATGGAAAAATGAATGGGGAAAACGCGTTTTGGGACCCCCTTTTTCTCGGCCCCGCTTGATGAATCACCCCGAGACTTTCAGGGTAGGAGCGGACCGGAGCGCCCCACAAAGTTTGAAAATGTTGCGAAGATACGTCAACCGGCAAGAGAGTTATTTCAAATAGAATGTCGCGGATTTCCTATGGAAAATAGGTTCTAAATATAACTATCTACTGGCGACCGCCAGTAGATAATATTCACTGAAAAAATCATAGGTTTCAGGCACGTTATAGTTAGAAATTAGCATTTAAAAAAACCTCAGGGAGGACGCTTTCCATTAGCTATGTTTTCTGATGAGATGTCGCGCCGGCCCCGTCCAACAACAGAACTCCTTTAGATCCAAACAGACTCTTCCACTCTCTCACCGGAAGTGAAACCAGGCCACGCGGACACTTTCACAATACAACAGCCGGGAATGCACTTTTCGGTAAAAAAACACATTCCTTTCTCCTAATTAATCAAATAAACGTCTCACTGAAGAACAGGGGCCAGCTTCGATCGGTAAACAGCCGTTACAACGACTTTTTACTTTGCGATACCATTACAACGCATGCATTACCACGCATGCGTTGTACATCACGAAGTCATTACTATGCATTTTTTAGAACGCATGGTCATTTACCACGCATGCCTTTACAACGAATTTTGTTGTAAAGGTATGGTAAATGACCATGCGTTCTAAAAACATGTAGACGATCCATGTCGTTGTAAGGAAACAGAGGCTGTTCCGTTTCCTCACAACGACGTGCACCGCCCCTCAGAGATGACGTGAAGCAGGAACCACGAGGAGAGAGGAACCATGAGGAGTGAGAGGTAAGGGGGATTGGGCATGGGGTGGGGGTTTCTTTCTAGGGTTTAGGGTAGTGCAGTGGTGTTTGGGTGGTGTAGGGGGTCGCGCTGGGGGTAGTGTTTTAGGGTTTAGGGTAGTGCAATGGTGTTTGGGTAGTGTAGGGGTCGTGCTGGGGGTAGTGTTTTAGGGTTTAGGGTAGTGCAGTAGTGTAGGGGGTCGTGCTGGGGGTAGTGTTTTAGGGTTTAGGGTAGTGCAGTGGTGTATGGGTAGTGTAGGGGTCGTGCTGGGGTAGTGTTTTAGGGTTTAGGGTAGTGCAGTGGTGTTTGAGTAGTGTAGGGGATCATGCTTGTGGTAGTGTTTTAGGGTTTAGGGTAGTGCAGTGGTGTTTGTGTAGTGTAGGGGGTCATGCTGGGGGTAGTGTTTTATGGTTTAGGGTAGTGCAGTGGTGTTTGGGTAGTGTAGGGGGTCGTGCTGGGGGTAGATTTAGGGTTTAGGGTAGTGCAGTGGTGTTTGGGTAGTGTAGGGAGTCGTGCTGGGGGTAGTGTTTTAGGGTTTAGGGTAGTGCAGTGGTGTTTGTGTAGTGTAGGGGGTTGTGCTGGGGTAGTGTTTTAGGGTTTATGTTAGTGCAGTGGTGTTTGGGTAGTGTAGGGGGTAGTGCTGGGGTAGTGTTTTAGGGTTTAGGGCAGTGCAGTGGTGTTTGTGTAGTGAAGGGGGTCATGCTGTGGGTAGTGTTATAGGGTTTAGGGTAGTGCAATCGTGTTTGTGTAGTGTAGGGGGTCGTGTTTTAGGGTATAGGGTAGTGCAGTTGTGTTTGGGTAGTGTAGGGGGTCATGCTGGGGTTAGTGTTTTAGGGTTTAGGGTAGTGCCGTGGTGTTTGGGTAGTGTAGGGGGTCGTGCTGGGGGTAGTGTTTTAGGGTTTAGGGTAGTGCAGTGGTATTTGTGTAGTGTGGGAGGTCATGCTGGGGGTATAGTTAGGGTTTAGTGTAGTGCAGTGGTGTTTGGGTAGTGTAGGGAGTCGTGCTGGTGGTAGTGTTTTAGGGTTTAGGGTAGTGCAGTTATGTTTGGGTAGTATAGGGTGTCGTGCTGGGGGTAGTGTTTTAGGGTTTAGGGTAGTGCAGTGGTGTTTGGGTAGTGGAGGGGGTAGTGTTTTAGAGTTTAGGGTAGTGCGCCCAACCAGCCACAATATCCATGGACAAAGGGGATCCGTCAATTGAATAATTTGGGTCAAGGGCTCTACCACGTCCAAGACCTATCAATTCCTTTCTTGGGATCCCTCATATACTTGGAGAAAAAGGTACATAGTTTCTCATCAATTTCAGGCGTGTGTGCCACCTTCCCCTTCAGTGAGGGCCTGGGGCATTCTCCCCTCATCCTATTCCTGACCTCCCTTTCAAGGGGTTGATGGATTTTCCCCACCACATACTCTGCCACTTTGGCATCAGGTGTCCACTCTGCCGACCTAGGATGGTAATTTGGGTAGGCTCGAACATGTCCGAGTGGACCCCGTCCCCAACCAGGGACTGAGAGGAGTGGGACTCTGGACGCCAGGGATGCCCCGAGTCCTTATCCTCATCGGAGGAGAAATCGTCCTCCGATACACCCTCTCCTCTAAGGGAAACCCGCCGTCGGGGGCTACAATAGTGGTGACAGTGTCGCAATTTTCTCCGGGCCCCTCCTCCTCCCGGCAGGGTGCATGTTTTAGCGTTCGCGCACTCTTGAGGAAGGTCTCCGTAAGTTTATCAAATCCTCCCAAGTGCCCCGCGTTATGCTTAACAGCACCTTTTATTCCCCATCTGGGAGCTACTTGGACCTGCCACTACCAGATCTGGGTCACTGAACACCCCAGGGATGCTTTTCGCCAGCTTATCAACCTGATCCCTAAGAGGAGCCAGCGCCCTAGAAATAGCCAGAGAGAGGGCTTGGTCCACTGCTGGAGGGAGAAGTTGGGGGGCCATTTCTCCTCCACTTCCTGGTAGGAGGAGTAAAAATGGTCTTCTGGAGAAGACATGATAGCAGAGGGTGTGAGCACAGAACAAATGCCCTTAAAAGCCTTAAGACAGCCCCCTCGCCGGTGCTCCAACAGCTGGGCTTTCCCCGAAGCTGTTATAAGAATAGACTGAGGTGCAATACCAATTACCACTTCCAGGTGGCGCTGGTCACTAACGTGGCCATGTGGGGAAATCACCGCGCAGCTGTGTCAAAATTAGGCGAGGGTTGGTCGGGAATCAAGCGGACACTAAAGGAGTGACCGGATTCCCAAACGCGCGTAAAGACCAGCGGGAGCGCTCGACGGAGCTGCCTCGCTCGGACCAGACGCGCCTGACAGGATCTCACCGCGCGCGGAGCACACAGCGGGAGAAACTGCGAGGGGGAGAACGCGCTCGGGCAAGAGCCTGCTGCGCAGGGAATATGAAACAATACCAAGGCAATAATGCTAATAACGTGCACAAGAAACCGCTATACAAACAGCATCAACGTCAGATTAAGCCAAGAATGTAAGGAATGCACTTAACTGACGAGCAGTGAAGAAAGAGGAAGCGGAAGGGACGTCACGATATTATATACGATGGACTGTGATATGATTGGACTATAGTTGCCTTGGAGACTACCCCCCTAATGGTTCATGGGTTGTGTAGTCTTTGTTTAATGATTGTTGTGTTACGTTTTCTTTGAAGTGCTATGCAAATAAAGTGAGGAAAGATATGCATAATCCTCGCCTCCGTCCTGCCATAGAATTCATTAAACTTTATTTGATCTGATTTAGAAACATAGATCATAAAAGTGTACATAAAAACAGTAAATCCTCTTTCCTAATACAAAACAGTGAGAATTAATTAAAACCAGTAGGTAAAAACGGGTGTTACAAAGCCCTGTTCAGAGCAACTTCAGGTTAACAGAATCGTAAAGTTCAATGTTTCGCAAGATCAATCTCATGTACTTCGGTGCAAAATACGCAATAAGGGGTCCAAGTAAGATGTAACGCTCCAATACCTGACCAGTTTGCACTATATAAAACTAAAGAAAAACTAAAAATAAAAAGTGTTTTGCACACTTCTGTCATTGGGCTATATGTGGGCTACATCTGGGTGATATTTGTGCTACATTTGGGCTCTTTTTTCTCTGGTGGCCATCTTGGGAGACTTATTTGTTATGAAGTTTCCTAATTTCGTCATTTACTGCAGTCTACTCAGTAGGAAATGCTTTCAGTTTTTACTTTGATTCCATCAAGAAGGCATTCAGATGTGTCACACATTTGCCATAAATTCAGAATGTTAGCACTCTAGTTGTTCATTAGATCACTGTAGTAAAGCTACTGCTCACCAGGGAGTTAACTGGAAGTCTACTGCTGGTATTGAAAGTGATTGTTTCAGTCTGCATGTCAGAATTTTCTAATGAAATAGAAGAGGATTTGAGATCTCACTTAAAACATGCCCTAATTTTTCTTTCTGCAGCACTAACCATAATTTCTATGGCAAAATGAACCCCTCATTTTGTTCCTTTTTGAATTAAATGTTTTAAGTGAAAACAGTTTATTCCAATCAAGATGGCTTCAGGTGTGCCATACTTTTGTCATAAGTAAGACTGTTAGCGCTCTAGTTGTTCTTTAGAACACTCTGGGAAGCTGCAGTAGAACACAAAGGCATCAACTGACAGGCTGCTCCTGTTGAAATATAACAGGAAGATATTTGAGATCTCACTTAAAACATGTCCTAATTTTTCTTTCTACAGCACTAACCATAATTTCTATGGCAAAATGAACCCCCTCATTTTGTTCCTTTTTAAATTAAATGTTTTAAGTGTTACCAGTTTATTCCAATCAAGATGGCTTCAGGTGTGCCATACTTTTGTCATAAGTAAGATTGTTAGCTCTCTAGTTGTTCTTTAGAACACTCTGGGAAGCTGCAGTAGAACACAAAGGCATCAACTGACAGGCTGCTCCTGTTGAAATATAAGAGGAAGATATTTGAGATCTCACTTAAAACATGTCCTAATTTTTCTTTCTACAGCACTAACCATAATTTCTATGACAAAATGAACCCCTCATGTTGTTCCTTTTCAAATTAAATGTTTTAAGAGTTACCAGTTTATTCCAATCAAGATGGCTTCAGGTGTGCCATAATTTTGTCATAAGTAAGACTGTTAGCGCTCTAGTTGTTCTTTAGAACACTCTGGGAAGCTGCAGTAGAACACAAAGGCATCAACTGACAGGCTGCTCCTGTTGAAATATAACAGGAAGATATTTGAGATCACACTTGAAACATGTCCTAATTCTTCTTTCTACAGCACTAACCATAATTTCTATGACAAAATGAACCCCATCATTTTGTTCCTTTTTAAATTAAATGTTTTAAGTGTTACCAGTTTATTCCAATCAAGATGGCTTCAGATGTGCCATACTTTTGTCATAAGTAAGGCTGTTAGCACTCTAGTTGTTCTTTAGAACACTCTGGGAAGCTGCAGTAGAACACAAAGGAATCAACTGACAGTCTCTGCCCTTGTTGGATGTACATGTTTTACTGAGAATGTCAGACTTCATTCTCACATGACTGAGAAAGATAATGTGAATTTACAGAAAATATGCTCTCATTTTAGCTTCTGGAGCACCTTCCAAAACTGTATGGGACAAGCATGTGAAAATAGTTTTCTCTCAAACATGATTCATGATATCCCAGCAGAAGGTTTTTCACAGGGTAAAATCACCTTAGAACACACCACAATTCCTGAAATTAGTATGGTACCATCAACAAATGAATTCTAATGTAACTAAAGTCTGTTATCACCCTTTATAGTTCTCCTTTTGGTAACCCTCAAAATCTTCGATTCACTACAATGCATTTCAATGGGGTACTATCATTTATATTGGTCCCAAGATGGCTGCCAGCAATTCCAGGATGAAGTGCTGACAGCCAATCAGATCTCACGATGACATGTGTGGTTAGGCTCCGCCCAGATATATATGTGTTTTCTTTTTTAAATTTCTCAGGAACTACTCAACGGATTTACACCATTTAACCAAAAGGCACGACTCTGAACCAAGGGATACCTTTTTGCCAAATTTGGTGTAATTCCGTTCAGCAGTTCGGGCTGTAGCTGCGACTAAAGGTTCCTATGGAAAATTGCATGGGGAAAACATGTTTTGGGACCCCCCTTTTTCTCGGCCCCCACTTGACGAATCACCCGAAACTTTCAGGATAGGAGCGGACCGGAGCGGGCCATAAGTTTTGAGAATTTCGCGAAGATTCGTCAACCGGCGCCAAAGGTATTAGAAATAGAATGTTGTGAATTTCCTATGGAAAATAGGTCCTAACTATAACTATCTACTGGCGACCGCCAGTAGATAATATATATATATATATTTACTGAAAAAATCATAGGTTTCAGGCACGTTATAGTTAGAAATTAGCATTTAAAAACCTTAGAAATTCACTGAAAAAACCATAGGTTTCAGGGGCGTTATAGTTAGTTGGACATTTCACTCGTACAAAACCATAGAAATTCCCCCGTTATAGTTAGTTCAGCTAACTATAACTCGTGCCCCGCAATGCACTGCTGATGACGTCACATATTCCATCACTCATGACATGGTCAGTGACATCACTGATGACATCACTGATGAGATCATCCACGTGATAATCTGATGCACCCCCTCACACCCTAATATAAACTTTGATACACCCACTCTAAAATACAGACTGCCATTCTCGAAACCATAGACACACCAATACCAGTTACTACATACCCACTCACTGATTCATAGGTCTACACACACTTCTACTCCCTCATCCATACAGTCACTCATAAATACAGTCACTCATCAATACAGCTACTATCATATGTACTCATACACCCATACAGACACTCACACACAACCACTCACCCATAGAGTTACTCACACAGCTAGTCAATAATGCAAAGAATCAATCACACTCCCATTTACTCATCTACACAGTTATACACACACCACCTCACGTATTTATACAGATACTAACACATACTTACTCTCTTATACAATCACTGACACAAGCACACACTCATCCATACAGCTACTCTCACAATCACTCACTCTCACATATAATCATTTATATACTCCAACACTCACATATACTGCCTTTCACATATGTAGTTACTCACAGATGGGCCACTGAGACATCCATTCACTCACCAACACAGCTATACACACACTCACCCACCCATATAGCCCCTCACAGATGCACTCTTGAACCCATACACCCAGTGAATCACCCACTCACACATCCATGCAGGGAGTCACAAACACCCTGCCCACCCACACAGACTCTGACACACCCGTTCAGGTACTCAGACAACCAATCAAAAACCAATATATAGATACTCATGTAGCTACTCACCAACCCAAGCAGCCACTTACACACCAACTGACAGACTGATACAGACATTCATACAGATTAGTCAGTCACCCATATATTAGTAAGACACATTTAATCACTCACTTATACAGTCAGACATGCACCTAATAAATCATCCATTCAGACACTCATATACCCACTCATTCTTCAATACACCTTGGCATATATATGTATAAAACATATTTAAACTCTTTAGAAACACTCAGTCACTGGATGATGTCATCAGTGATGTCATCAGTGATGTCATTTGAGATGTCATCAGTGATGTCATCAGTGATGTCACTGACCATGTCATGAGTGATGTAATATGTGACGTCATCAGCAGTGCACTGCGGGGGCGCGAGTTATAGTTAGCTCAACTAACTATAATGGCCAAATTTCTCTGGTTTTGTACGAGTGAAATGTCCAACTAACTATAACGTCCCTGAAACCTATGGTTTTTTCAGTGAATTTCTAAGGTTTTTTAAATGCTAATTTCTAACTATAACGTGCCTGAAACCTATGGTTTTTTCAGTCAATCAATCAATCAATCACGGCATTTATAGAGCGCGCTACTCACCCGGGAGGGTCTCAAGGCGCTGGGGGAGGGGGTAAGTTACTGCTCGAACAGCCAGGTCTTGAGCTGCTTCCTGAAGGAGAGATGGTCCTGGGTTCGCCGAAGGTGAGTGGGGAGGGAGTTCCAGGTCTTGGCTGCCAGGTAGGAGAAGGATCTTCCTCCGGCGGTGGTTCTGCGGATGCGTGGTACGGTGGCGAGGGCGTGGCTGGTTGATCGTAGCTGGCGTGTGTGGGCGTGTAGAAGGTCACGCGGTCGTTGAGGTACTTTGGGCCCAGGTCGTGGAGGGCCTTGTGTGCGTGGGTGAGGAGTCTGAACGTGATTCTCTTGCTGACGGGGAGCCAGTGCAGGTCTTTCAGGTGTCCGGTGATGTGGCTGTGTCGGGGATGTCCAGGATGAGTCGTGCGGAGGCGTTCTGGATGCGCTGGAGTCTTTTTGAAGTTTGGCTGTGGTTCCGGCGTAGAGGTGTTCCCATAGTCCAGTCGGCTGGTGACGAGTGCCTGGGTGACGGTCTTCCTGGTTTCAGTGGGGATCCATCTGAAGATCTTGCGGAGCATGCGCAGGGTGTTGAAGCATGAAGATGAGACGGCGTTGACTTGTCTGGTCATCGACAGGGAGGAGTCCAGGATGAAGCCCAGGTTGCGTGCATGGTCCGTTGGCTTGGGCGCGGTGCCCAGGGCCGGGGGCCACCAGGAGTCGTCCCAGGCGGAGGGTGATGAGCCCAGGATGAGGACTTCCGTCTTGTCTGAGTTCAGTTTAAGGCGGCTGTTCCTCATCCAGTCGGCGACATCTCTCATCCCGTCGTGTAGGTTGGCTCTGGCGGTGGTGGGGTCGTTGGTGAGGGAGAGGATCAGCTGGGTGTCGTCGGCGTAGGAGATGATGTTGAGGTTGTGTTGGCGTGCGATGGCTGCGAGGGGGCTCATGTAGACGTTGAAGAGGGTTGGGCTGAGTGAAGATCCTTGTGGAACGCCGCAGATGACTTCGGTGGCTTCGGATCAGTGAATTTCAAAGGTTTTTTAAATGCTAATTTCTAACTATAACGTCTATGAAACCTATTCCAACTACCTTTCACCTGCACCTGGACTCTGCCATCTGGGAGTCTACCCTGCCAAATGGTGCTACCTGAGTCCTGGACCTTTGGAAGTGAGCCTAAGGTGCCTGCCAGCCCCGGTTTATTTGCAAAACCGATTAATTTTGTCTGCTGAGTGGCGCATCCCCGAGGAGAACTGATGCATCTTCTCTGCTGAGCGGTGCATCCCCAAACAGAACTGATGCATTTTCTTTAATGAGCGGCGCATCCCCAAGTAGAACCAGCGCATCGCCGCCACTGCGTGGCTTGGACCCACCGCAAATACCCACATCACCACCACAATACTCGGAACTGATGAATCACCTGACTGCATGTTGCAACTTCGGTGCAGGTCCTCGCATCTCCTGTCTATGGCAGCCTCGACAACAACGCCAGACTCTATATCTCAGCCTTGCAGCTATTCTGAACCGATGCATCTCCCCGACTGCACGCCGCACCCTTGACACCAGACTTTGCATCACAAGCCCTCATCAACAGGATCCTCAACAACAGCATAGGACCTCACACCGCAGTCTCGCCACATCTTGGCACCGACGGATCGCTTCTGTTGCGCGACACAGTCAACCAACAAACCAATTTCTTACAACCAGCCCATCTAGTCAAGAGGGAAAGTACAGCTCACCAGCTTAACTTGTGCAGACTCAATTGGAAACTAGCTAAGGAGCTCAAGGTCCCCCAAGATATTGCCTCTGGGTGTTTTACATGATCTGCAGTAGATGCTGAGAGCTGGCACCAACAACAATTGTGCTACGACAAGCATTGCGCACTGTTTTGTCATTCGGTGGCACAGTCCAAAAAGAAACTTGAATGTGTGATGTGATCTGCACCAGAAACTGAATTCTGTGGTCCCAGCAGTGCAGAGCATTGAGGTGCGAGTGTGAACTTGCATTTACAGTGGGCTTTCAGTCAACCCATTGCTTACCGTTGGTTGGGTTTATTGTTATTCTCATTTGGTTGCTTATTATTTGATGGATTGCCTTCTGGAGCACAGCCTATTTTCTATTGTTTTTATTTGCTGACTTGTATCCTTCCATTGCTCACTTTTAGGGAGCTATTTTGTTTGGTTAAGTACTCCATGAGTATGTGTTTCCCGGCTCTTACCTTCATGTGCCTCTCCACTGCCAAAGCCAAATACCTTACCCCTATACTCCTTGTTGCTTTATCCCTTGTGTGCTGCTTGCTCTCTCTCTTGTGTGCTTCTCCCCCAAATTCCCTCACTCCACTCACGCTCTGTGTCACTCTATCCCTTGTATGCTGTTCTCTCTCTCTCTTCAAATGCTTCTCCTCCCAACTCCTCCTGCTCTCTTGCTCCATGTTGCTCTCTACCTCATGTGTTGCTTTTCCCTTCTTCACCCCTCTAGTCCCCCGACCCACTTCGCCATTGCCTTTCACTCCTTTGTTCTTTTTTTATTCCATTTTTCACTTTTGCCCTAAAAAAAACCATTTTTTTATTCACCAATCCAAGTGGCGTCAGTCATTTTGGATCGTTAAATAACAAAAAGGTACATTTTGCCCTAACCATTCTGTAGGCACAAGCATGCATGGTGACACATGTATTTGCCTATAGAGTGACACAACCAGCAACAGTGGTTGCATCGTCGCATAATTGTCTTCCTTTTATTTTGCAGATGCTGTGCAGCTTTGCTGATGCTGCACAGCACCAGGAAAACCAATAGGTCCTAAAGTTAAATGCCCCTAAGAATTTTGTGCCCAGGACACCCGCCTCTGTGCACACCCCCCACGCTGCGTCACTGGTTTGAAGTCTTCTTGCCTGACCAGTTGCTCGTCAAGGTCATAATGGGAAAGAAACTCATGTATTTTATATTTTGTGATGCTAATCACAAAAAGAATCACACCCAGACCATGCACAAGTGGATCATCAAGCAACACTGGCACTCTGGCATGCATTCCACATCCAACAACACCACCACTTCCATAGCTCACACCAGAGCTGGAGTGAAATCGAACATCAGCCCTGGAAAAAAGATATTTAAAATTAGCCTGGCACTGCAAGAGACTATGAAAAGTAAGGATTCACCGGGGCATGGTTGGGTCATCTCAGTCCATCCTGCTCTGAGACCAGCCCACTGTGGAAATGTTTGAGTGGCAAAATTACCATTCCAGCCTCACACCCTCCTCACTGCACACCAAGGTTGCCAGTCAGGGATCAACTCACAGAGAACAAAAGCAAAGAAAACAAAATGCCAAAAGAAAAACAACCACAAGGGCACAATTCACACCAGACCAACAGAGATATACATTCACAGGTCCAGACACGGTATCTTAACTGATGGTAAGAAAAACACAAGGCCTCAAGTTGAGGCGGAAGGTCATGCCAACTTATCCCACATGTGAGCACCTTCCCTAATGGGCCAGCAGACAGAACACCAACATCAAACAGAGCCAGACAAAGAGCCCTAGGACACGGTGAATGTTTACTATATATCCAGGGTCACTGGATTATGTCATTCTGAAGCCGTGGCATTTTCTACATAATTTTGGATATATTACGCTTGCCACATAATTCACCATCTTTTAAATAGTTTGCATAATACAACAAAAAATTGTTTCTAGCTCAGCAAATCAAATGTTACTAAAAAAGTGACTAAGGTACTGTGGGGTGGCAGACTGCTTGTAAAGGTTAGCTAGTCACCTGTAAGTTGCTGATTGCTGTGGGCAGGTATTAAACTCGTGCTGATGAGGAGAAACTTTCGCCCAGTGTAAATGTTTATTTAATAGGCAATACAGAGAAATAAAACTGCCACAGAATGTGATGCAATAGGCTGAATAATTTACATTTCATTTTCTTACTGCGTAATTGTGTCAACTTTGCCGCATAATATGGTCCTTGCTTGCTATATAATTCCAGCGGCACTCACTATATAAAACCTCTGTTAGTACAATTTAGCGCCAGACCTCCTCTTCCCCTGACAGAGTAGATGAGCACTCCCGCCCGCACATGAACACACAGTGACGCACACACACTTGCTCTGTTTTTATTGGTGAGTATATTGTTGTGCATGAGTGATGTGCAGGCTCAACATCACCCATGAAGACGTGGCCACTTTACTTTTCTATTTCCCATGTATACGTTTTAGTGAGTTCCTGCGTGCTATATAGAATTGTTTATTTTTCATATCCGCGTGGTTTCGGAAATTTTACGCGCCGTGGTCACCACCTTTTATAAACATGTTCTGCTTGTAGACAGCAACTTAGGGTGGCCATTTCTTAAAAGTTTTATATAACGTAAACTCGACTCGAAAGTATTTGACCACTTTACATAAGCATCAGTTACATTACACAAGGCCATGTTCATTTTTGACAAAGGGAGATGAAGTGATTTGCCCAGAATCACTGGACATCGAAGCCAAGACTAGAACCGGGTTCACTGGTACCAAAGTCGCCAGCTCTCGCGACTTTTCACAAGCTATGCTCAGTATAAACACTGAAGCGATATTGTTGGGAACAGAGTGCTATTTCAGCGCTTACCTCTCAAAAGGGACCGATGATAAAAAATAAAATTAAAAAATAAAAGCGCGTACGGATGTTCGCGGGACACGGAGTAATTTGCTGCAGGCGCGCAGGACAAAGGGGCGCGGGAACCCACTCTTTCGGCAGCAGAGAAGCAAGGGCTGGCGCCACCTGACGCCCCGCTGCTCCTGCGGCATCCTTGTTCACCCCCTGCGGGTGAGCACAGGGCAAACACCTCCATTACAAAACACTTGTTTTACAGCAGCCTTTCGGGAGAATATTTGTATTGAGTCCCGCTGAATGTGAGTGCCCGATAAATAACAATAACGTGGAATTATGCGAGCAGTATTTCAGACTGGCGAAGTTTATCTTTGATAAACAAATGAATAAAAACTTTGTTTAAAAACTAAGCTTATTCGACCAGGGTGCATTAATTGATAACATTAAGCAGGATTCGAACCTGCACGGAGAGACCCTATTGGATTTCGAGTCCAACGCCTTAACCACTCGGCCATCACACGGCTACATTGGGACTGTTGTGTTTGTTTATAAGAAAACGTATTCGCTGGCAAAACGCGTGACGGAGCACGCACCTACTAGACACGAGTGTATTCACTATTCATTTATACACATACAAATAGTTAACTCACCTGATAAATTAAATAAGTTTGTGTACATACAATGCGCTGCATATGGCAATAGCAACAGGTCCCGTTTACGTGGAATGCACGAAGGAACTGCAACTGCGCAAACCTACCTCCTCGAGCCCCTAACTCGCCCTTTGCTGTGTATGTGGTCCGTCAAAGAGTTCTCCAACCCCAGCGCCGGAAACAACGACATCACCCCCTCGCAAGACCTCTGCAACTCACTCTCCGCGTTCTTCCACCGCAAGATCACCGACATACACAACAGCTTCGACGCACAAACAACGCACCCTACCGCCGAACCAATGCCCGCCACCACCACCCTCTGCAACTGGACCCCGATCAACACCGAAGACACCACCCGCACGATGAACTCCATCCACTCCGGATCACCAACCGACCCCTGCCCACACCACGTCTTCAACAAAGCCGACGCCACCATCGCACCCCATCTCCGGGACATCATCAACTCCTCCTTCCACACCGCCACCTTCCCGGAGAGCTGGAAGCACGCCGAGCTTACCGCCCTCCTGAAGAAACCAACGGCGGACCCCACCGACCTCAAGAACTACCGCCCCATCTCGCTCCTTCCGTTTCCGGCCAAAGTCATCGAGAAGACCGCCAACAGACAGCTTGCCGCCTTCCTCGAGACGAATGGATCCTCGACCCTCGCAGTCCGGGTTTCGGGGCCAACCACAGCACCGAGACCGCCCTTATCGCAGCCACCGACGACATCAGAACCCTAACCGACAACGGGGAAACAGCTGCCCTCATCCTCCTGGACCTCTCCGCGGCGTTCGACACCGTCTGCCACCGCACCCTAGTGAAGCGCCTCAGCAACATCGGAATCCGAGAGAAAGCACTGGAATGGATCATCTCGTTCCTCGCCGGAAGAACCCAGAGAGTCCGCCTCTCCCCGTTCAGATCCGAAGCCACCGAAGTCATCTGCGGCGCTCCACAAGGATCCTCACTCAGCCCGACCCTCTTCAACGTCTACATGAGCCCCCTCGCAGCCATCGCACGCCGACACAACCTCAACATCATCTCCTACGCCGACGACACCCAGCTGATCCTCTCCTCACCAACGACCCCACCACCGCCAGAGCCAACCTGCACGACGGGATGAGAGACGTCGCCGACTGGATGAGGAACAGCCGCCTTAAACTGAACTCAGACAAGACGGAAGTCCTCATCCTGGGCTCATCACCCTCCGCCTGGGACGACTCCTGGTGGCCCCCGGCCCTGGGCACCGCACCCAAGCCAACGGACCACGCACGCAACCTGGGCTTCATCCTGGACTCCTCCCTGTCGATGACCAGACAAGTCAACGCCGTCCTCATCTTCATGCTTCAACACCCTGCGCATGCTCCGCAAGATCTTCAGATGGATCCCCACTGAAACCAGGAAGACCGTCACCCAGGCACTCGTCACCAGCCGACTGGACTATGGGAACACCCTCTACGCCGGAACCACAGCCAAACTTCAAAAGAGACTCCAGCGCATCCAGAACGCCTCCGCACGACTCATCCTGGACATCCCCCGACACAGCCACATCACCGGACACCTGAAAGACCTGCACTGGCTCCCCGTCAGCAAGAGAATCACGTTCAGACTCCTCACCCACGCACACAAGGCCCTCCACGACCTGGGCCCAAAGTACCTCAACGACCGCATGTCCTTCTACACGCCCACACGCCAGCTACGATCAACCAGCCACGCCTCGCCACCGCACCACGCATCCGCAGAACCACCGCCGGAGGAAGATCCTTCTCCTACCTGGCGGCCAAGACCTGGAACTCCCTCCCCACTCACCTTCGGCGAACCCAGGACCATCTCGCCTTCAGGAAGCAGCTCAAGACCTGGCTGTTCGAGCAGTAACTTACCCCCTCCCCCAGCGCCTTGAGACCCTCCCGGGTGAGTAGCGCGCTCTATAAATGCCGTGATTGATTGATTGATTGATAAAACCGTATTTCACACGGCTCGTGAAATATGGGCAATCTTCCACGGATTCCTGTGAAATATGGGTTGCATCACCATACTGACAGCCCCAAAACCCTCTTCAGCGCGTTACCACTGTCAAGGACACTAGTATTAGCCGGCAGTGATCTAACATATTTATGCAGCATGGCTCTCTAAATTATGCAGCAGGAAAAGGCTAAATTATGTGGCATCATGCAGCAGATTCTCTTGCAGCATTTTTGAGATATGTTTGAGCTAGGCAGAACAGTGTTGATTGAAATCAGTTATTTTTTTCCGGTCCGGATTCGCGCACCCAGCGCGAAATCGGCCATTTAAAAAATAAAATGCTTTTTTTGGGCCTGGAGGTCCGTGTGGGACCCCCTGACTGGCCTGGGGGTCAGGGTGTTTTTACCCTGCCCCCTTTTCTTGTTTTTTTATCTTTATCTTACCTTTTTATTTCTCTCTCAGTCCGAGGTACAAGATGGCTGGGTTTGAAGTGTTGGCAGCCAATCAGAGGCAAGCTCGTGCTTGTGTGGTAAGGCTCCGACCAGATATCGAAACTTTTTCTTTTTTTAATTTCTCAGGAACTACTGAACGGATTTACACCATTTAAAAAGGACTCTTTCTGAAACAAGACCTACCTTTTTCCAAATTTGTGTAATTCTGCTCAGCAGTTCGGACTGTAGCGTTGTCTAAAGTTTCCATGGAAATTAACATGGGTAAATGCGTTTTGGGACCCTTTTCTCAGCCCCGCTTATCTAATCACCCCGAAACTTTCAAGACAGGAGCTGACCGGAGCGCCCCACTAGTTTTCAAAATTTCACGAAGATTCGTCAACCGGCGCCAAAGTTATTGGGAAAAGAAAAAAGTTTCTCCTATGGGTACTATGTCCTAACTATAACTACCTACTGGCGACCGTCAGTAGGTAATATCTCTTATATGGATATATATGTCTATATATATTTATATAAATATATTTATATTTTAAATATTTATTATCTACTGGCGGTCGCCAGTAGATAGTTATAGTTAGGACCTTTATCCATAGGAAATCTGCAACATTCTATTTGAAATAACTCTTGCGCCGGTTGACGAATCTTCGCGAAAGCTTCCAACTTGTTGGGGCGCTCCGCTCCGCTCCACTCCGCTCCTACCCTGAAAGTCTCAAGTTGATTCGTCAAGCGGGGGCCGAGAAAAAAGGGGGGTCCCAAAACGCGTTTTCTCCGTTTTCTCCATGTTAATTCCCATAGGAAATTTTAGCCACGGCTACAGCCCGAACTGCTGAACGGAATTACACCAAATTTTGCAAACAGGTAGCGCTTGGTTCAGAAAGCGACCGCGACCCCCCAGGGCCAGCTCCTGCAGTGTCCCGGGGTGCTCACCCCCGGGACACTATAGTTTGCAATGACAGGACGGAGCCTCGCGGCTCCCATCCTATCATTGCAAACTGCTTTGCTTCATTGAAGCGAGAGCAGGGAAACCTGCTCTGCTTCAATGAGCAAAGCAGATTAGTGCTTCCACATGGGGAGCTGCATGTTAGCAGCTCCCCATGTGGAAAGCAATGCCGGCTCCCGAGGGACGCGGGAGCCGGCTGGGACCGTGGGGGATTGGGGACCTCCCACGGTCCCCAACGGAGAGGGCCAGCCCCGGGGGATGGGGTCCCCGGGGCAAGTAGTGGCTCGCGATGGGAGCCACGCGGCCCCTCCCCCAAAAAATAAACGAAAAAAATAAATAAATAGAGGCCTGCCCCGGGGCTGGGGTCCCGGGCAAAGGAGGCCTGAGGAGGGGGGCCACGCAGCCCCCTCCTTAAAAATAATAATAAAAAGAGTGGCCATGCCCCGGGGGATGGGGTCCCCGGGCCGGAATCGGCCACGGGAAGGGGGCCACGCGGACCCCTTCCCGCTTTTTTTTTTTTTAAAGAAAAAGGGGTAAGGCCCTGGGGGATGGGGTCCCCAGGGCCCAAAAAAGGAAAAGGAAGGGGGCCACACAGCCCTCTCTTCGGGAAAAAAAAAAGAAATGATTGGGCCGCAGGCCCCGCCCCTTCCTTTACCACTCTGCAAACGCGCCCCTGGCACGTTTGCAGAGGGGAACAATTCCCTTGAATACTGGGGGTCTCTGGGGGCAACTAGCCCACCAGGAACCTCCAGTATGCCAGGGCTGCGTTGCAGAGAGGTGTACAGAGGCCATGCCCCTTTTACACCTCTCTGCAACGCAGCTCTGTGGCGCTTACTGGCGGTACCTGGTGGGTTAGTTGGACCCGAGGACCCTCAGGATTCAAGGGGACTTAATCCCCAACTTAAAACGCGCCACGGGCGCTGTTAGCACAGTGGTGAAGGGAGGGGCGGGCTTCAGGTGACATGTGTGCAAACAGGTCTCGTGGCGCGCTTTAAGATGGGGAATTAAATCCCCTTCAATCCTGAGGGTCTCTGGGCCAACTAGCCCACCAGGTACCTCCAGTAAGCGCACGGAGCTGCGTTGCAGAGTGTTGTAAAAGAGGCGTGGCCTCTGAACACCTCTCTGCAATGCAGCTCTCTGGCGCATACTGGAGGTATCTGGTGGGCCAGTTGGCCCCTAGGGACCCTCGGGATTGAGGAGGAATTAATTCTCCAACTTAAAACGCACCACAGGGCGTGTTTGCAGACATGTCACCTCAGGCCCCACCCCTTCCTTCACCATTGTGCAAATATTCCTCTAAAATCAGCCGAACTACTGAATTCCGATTTACTCACCTGTTATCAGGAGAGACCTCAGTGCTGCATCTTTGAGCCAAGTACTGATCCTGAAAAGTAATTTTAACCGTACTTACCAGTAACTTGAATTTCGTTCCATAGGATATCATTGCCTGCTTTTTGCTGAAAAAGTTTCTAAGTGTCGATTTTTGAAACATACAAATATTCCTTTAAAATCAGCAGAACTACGAATTCCGATTTACTCACCTGTTATCAGGAGAGACCTCAGTGCTGCATCTTTCAGCCCAGTACAGATCCTGAAAAGTAATTCTAACCGTACTTACCAGTAACTTGAATTTCCTTCCATAGGCTAACATTGACTGGTTTCACTTGGAAATTCTTCTAAGTGTTGAGTTTTGGAACTTTATAATATTCCTCTAAAATCAGCTGAACTACGAATTCCGATTTACTCACCTGTTATCAGGAGAGAACCCAGTGCTGCATCTTTTAGCCCAGCACTGACCCTGAAAAGTAATTCTAACCGTACTTTACCAGTAACTTGAATTTCCTTCCATAGGCTAACATTGACTGGTTTCGCTTGGAAATTCTTCTAAGTGTGGAGTTTTGGAACTTTATAATATTCCTCTAAAATCAGCTGAACTACGAATTCCAATTTACTCACCTGTTATTAGGAGAGACCTCAGTGCTGCATCTTTCAGCCCAGTACAGATCCTGAAAAGTAATTCTAACTGTACTTACCAGTAACTTGAATTTCCTTCCATAGGCTAACATTGACTGGTTTCACTTGGAAATTCTTCTAAGTGTGGAGTTTTGGAACTTTATAATATTCCTCTAAAATCAGCCGAACTACGAATTCCGATTTACTCACCTGTTATCAGGAGAGAACCCAGTGCTGCATCTTTAGCCCAGCACTGACCCTGAAAAGTAATTCTAACCGTACTTACCAGTAACTTGAATTTCCTTCCATAGGCTAACATTGACTGGTTTCACTTGGAAATTCTTCTAAGTGTGGAGTTTTGGAACTTTATAATATTCCTCTAAAATCAGCCGAACTGCGAATTCCGATTTACTCACCTGTTATCAGCAGAGAACCCAGTGCTGCATCTTTTAGCCAAGCACTGACCCTGAAAAGTAATTCTAACCGTACTTACCAGTAACTTGTATTTCCTTCCATAGGAATCCATTGTCTGGTTTTCAGCAGAAAAGTTTCAAAGTGTCGATTTTCACAAACTACAAATATTCCTTAAAAATCGCCTGTATGACTTAAACGCATTCTTTCAACTGTTTACAGGAGATGCACCAGTGCTGGATCCAGGATCCACCACTGAGTAAGAAAAGTAACGATAACACTACTTACCTGCTAAGTGAATTTCCTCCCATAGGATAACATTGGTGATTCTATGTGAAAAAGTTTCTAAGTGTCAACTTTTAAAATACAATAATATTCCTTAAAAATCAGTACTGTAACCAAAACGCTTTTACTCAACTGTTTACAGGAGATGTCCCAGGACTGAATCTAGGATCCAGTCCTGTGGTTAGAAAAGTAATCCATAAAGTAACTAATTGCATTTAACTAGAAATTCACATTGAGCTCAATGTTGCATTGTGTTTGAAATTGTGTTGCCCATTGCAACAACTGTAACTACTGTACTTAAAAGTCTATTGCCTATTTGCAAAGAATTTAAACTAAAGTAATTCATTCTGAGAAAGTATATTTTGTAATGTAATGTATAATGTAATTACAATGTAATTTAAAAATAAATAGTTTAAAAAAATGTAGTAAATCAGTATCAAAAATAAAGATAACAATTAATACATTTAAAAATTGTCATTTACAAAACCTTGGAAATTCAGTGAAAAAAACCATAGGTTTCAGACATGTTATAGTTAGGAATTAGCATTTAAAAACCTTTGAAATTCACTGAAAAAACCATAGGTTTAAGGCACGTTATAGTTAGAAATTAGCATTTAAAAACCTTTGAAATTCACTGAAAAACCATAGGTTTCAGGCACGTTATAGTTAGAAATTAGCATTTAAAAACCTTTGAAATTCACTGAAAAACCATAGGTTTCAGGCACGTTATAGTTAGAAATTAGCATTTAAAAACCTTTGAAATTCACTGAAAAAACCATAGGTTTCAGGCACGTTATAGTTTGAAATTAGCATTTAAAAACCTTTGAAATTCACTGAAAAACCATAGGTTTCAGACACGTTACAGTTAGAAATTTGCATTTAAAAAACCTTTGAAATTCACTGAAAAAACTATAGGTTTTAGGGACAGTTATAGTTAGTTGGACATTGCACTCGTACAAAACCCATGAAATTCCCCCGTTATAGTTAGTTCAGCTAACTAAAACTTGCGCCCCCGCAATGCACTGCTGATGACGTCACATATTACATCACTCATGACATGGTCAGTGACATCACTGATGACATCACTGATGACATCTCAAATGACATCACTGATGACATCATACATGTGATAATTTCATGCATCTTCTCACACCCTAATATAACTTTTGATACACCCACTCTAAATTACAGACTGCCATTCTCAAAACCATAGACACTCCAACACCAATAACTACATACCCACTCACTGATTCTTAGGTCTACACACACATCCACTCACTCACCTGTACAGTCACTCATACTTACAGTCACTCAGTACAGGACTATCATATGCACTCATACACCTATATAAACACTCACACACCGCCACTCATCCATAGAGGTACTCACACACCTAGTCAGTCATGCAAAAATTAATCACACACCCATTTACTCACCTATACAGTTATACACACACCAGCTCACTTACTCATACAAATACTAGCACATTCTTATGCTCTTATACAATAACTGATACAAGCACACACGCATCCATACAGCCACTCTCACTATCACACACTCTCACTTATAGCCATTGAAATACTCTCACACACATATATACTGCCTTTTACATATGTAGTTACTCACACATGTACCACTGAGATATACATTCACTCACTAACACACCCATACACACACTCACCCACCCAAGCAGTCCATCACAGATGCACTCTTGAAATCATGCACCCAGTGAATCACCCACTCACACATCTATGTACAGAGTCACACACACCCCACCCACACAAACACTCAGGCAGCCATAGAGATACTCAGAGAACCAATCAATAACTCATATAGACACTCATGTAGCTATTTACAAACCCATGCAGCCACTTACACACCAACAGACAGACGGATAAAGACATTCACACCGTTTAGTCACTAACCCATGCATTTAGTAAGATACGTTTAATCACTCACTTATAGAGTCAGTCACGCACCTACTAAATCATCCATCCAGACACTTATACACCCACTCATTATTCAATACACCTTGGCATATATAGTAAACATATTTAAACTTTATAGAAACACACAGTCACTGCATGATGTCATCAGTGATGTCATTTGAGATGTCATCAGTGATGTCATCAGTGATGTCACTGACCATGTCATGAGTGATGTAATATGTGACGTCATCAGCAGTGCATTATGGGGCGCGAGTTATAGTTAGCTGAACTAACTATAACGGGGAATTTCACGTGGTTTTGTACGAGTGCAATGTCCAACTAACTATAACTTTCCCTAAAACCTATGGTTTTTTCAGTGAATTTCAAAGGTTTTTTAAATGCAAATTTCTAACTATGACGTGTCTGAAACCTTTGGTTTTTTCAGTGAATTTCAAAGGTTTTTTAAATGCTAATTTCTAACTATAACGTGCCTGAAACCTATGGTTTTTTCAGTGAATATATATATATATATTTTTTTTTTAAATACCCCCTAAAACCCCAAAATTATTCTTTGTACCCCAATAGCCTTACACCCCAAAAATTCTAAAATTACCCTTACCACCCCAATACCGTTACCCCCTAAACCTTAAAATTACCCTTTGCACCCCAAAACCCAAACCCACCCTGAACCCCAAAATTACCCTGGGAATCCCAAAACCCAAACCCACCCAGAACCCTAAAATTACCCCTACACCCCAAACCCACCCTGAACCCTAAAATCACCCTGGGCACCCCAAAACCCAAACCCACCCTATACCCTAAAATTACCCTTAGCACTCCAAAAGCCATACCTACCCTGAACCCTAAAATTACCCTAGGCACCCCTAAACCCAAACCCACCCAGAACCCTACAATTACCCTTAGCACCCCAAAACCCAAACCTGCCCTGAACCATAAATTTACCCTGGGTACCCCAAAACCCAAACCCACCCTGAACCCTTAAAATACCTTTGCTACCCCAAAACCCATACCCACCGTAAAACTTAAAATTACCCTTGGCACCGCAAAACCCAAACCCAAACCCATCCTGAACCCTAAAATTACCCTTAGCATCCTAAACCCACCCTGAACACTAAAATTACCCGGGGCACCCCAAAACTCAAACCCAACCTGAACACTAAAATTATCCTTTGCACCCCAAAACCCCAACCCACCCTGAACCCTAAAATTACCATTGGCACCCCAAAACCCAACCCCACCCTGAACCCTAAAATTACTCTTAGCACCCCAAACCCCATACCCAATCTGAACCCTAAAATTACCCTTGGCACCCCAAAACCCAAACCCCCCTGAGCCCTAAAATTACCCCTATACCCCAAACCCACCCTGAAACCTAAAATTACCCTGGGCACCCCAAAACCCAAACCCACCCAGAATCCTAAAATTACTCTTAGCACCCCAAAACCCAAACCTGCCCTGAACTCTAAATTTACCCTGGGCCCCCCAAAACCCAAACCCACCCTGAACCCTAAAATTACCGTGGGCACCCCAAAACCCAAACCCAACCTAAACCCTAAAATTACCCCTACACCCCAAAACCCAAACCCACCCTGAACCCTAAAATTACCCTTGGCACCCCAAAACCCATACCCACTCTAAAACTTAAAATTACGCTTGACACCCCAAAACCCATACCCACCCTGAACCCTAAAATTACCCCTACACCCCAAAACACAAACCCACCCTGAACCCTAAAATTACCCTTGGCAACCCAAAACCCATACCCACTCTAAAATTCAATATTACCCTTATCACCCCAACACCCATATCCATCCTGACCCCTAAAATCACCCTGGGCACCCCAAAACCCAAATCCACCCAGAATCCTAAAATGACTCCTAGCACCCCAAACCCAAACCCACCCTGAACCCCAAATTTACCTTGGGCACCCCAAAACCTAAACCCACCCTGAACCCTAAAATCACCCCTACACCCCAAAACCCAACCCCACCCTGAACCCTAAAATTTCCCTGGGCACCCCAAAATCCAAAACCCACCATGAACCCTAAAATTACCCTTGGCACCCCAAAACCCAATCCCACCCTGAACCCTAAAATTACTCTTAGCACCCCAAAACCCATTCCCACTTTGAAACCTAAAATTACCCTGGGCACCCCAAAACCCATACCCACCCTGAACCCCAAAATTACTCTTTGCACTCCAAAACCCATGCCCACCTGAACCCTAAAATTACCCTTGGCACCCCAAGAACCATATCAACCCTGAACTCTAAAATGACTCTTAGCACCCCAAAACCCAACTCCACCCTGAACCCTAAACATACCCTGGCTACCCCAAAACCTATATCCACCCTCAATCTTAAAATTACCCTTGGCACCCCAAAACCCAACTCCACCCTGAACCCTATAATTTCCCTGGGCACCCCAAAACCCAAACCATCTCTGAACCCTAAAATTACACTTGCTATCCCAAAAACCATACCCACCCTAAAACTTAAAATTACCCTTGGGACCCCAAAACCAAAATCCACCCTGAACCCTAAAATTAACCTTGGCACCCCAAAACCTATACCCCTACACCCCAAAACCCAAACCCACCCTAAACCCTATACTTACCTTATACTTACATGTAAAACACATATGCCTTTACCATTCATGCCCTTACAACGAAATTTGTTGTAAAGGCATGCGTGGTAAAGGCACATGCATTCTAATAAATTTGTTGTAATGACTGTTTCCCATCCAAAGCACAAGCTTCCAAACTTTGCAGAGCTGAGGACATTAAGGGGGATATTCTCAACAATCTGCAAAAACTATCGCTAACCTCAGTTAGCGAGATTTTCTTATCGCTGTGTACCGCGTGAAATTATCGCAGTGTTAGCGGCGTATTCACAACACGCCGCTAACAGGCGATAGTTTCAGGGAACAGCAGTGAAAACTGCCGCTAACATCAGCGCGAAGGTGATAGGAACTCGCGTTAGCAGGGCTAAAAACTACCGATAGGCCCATTAGCGGCAAAAACTCACGTTAGCCAGCCCAACGTGAGTTTTTTTGTCTCTAATGAAAAAATAGCCTATCAGTCAACATCCGGTACAAAATAGGTATAAAAACCCAAAAAATGCAGAATGGAGCAGCCTGGGCCAAGTGCAGCACACATCAACAACCCCTGCAAGCCACCCAACATCCAGGATGACCAGGATGAGAGCCAGGATGCCTCGCTGGACCTGCGTCTGGAGCCTGGATGCCTTGCTGGACCTGCGTATGGAGCCTGGATGCCTCGCTGGACCTGCGTCTGGAGCCTGGATGCCTCGCTGGACCTGCGTCTGGAGCCTGGATGCCTCGCTGGACCTGCGACTGGAGCCTGGAGTGGGATGCGGAGAAGCTGTGGAGTCGATGAGCCGTGGCGGTAGACATTGAGGCGCAACGATCGCCCGTACCTGGTGGTGAAGTCTGGCAGGTCGCATGGAGACACATTGCTGACCTTTGTAAGAAGACCGCCTTGCGCACCTTGGAGCTGTCAATAGTAGAGGCGCTACTGCGCCCCAACGTAGGGAGGTCTGCATCACATACTATGATCCACCACTACACCAGGGTGCACGGAAAGGATTACCAACGGTGGGTGCCGCCTCTCTGCATTACAGGCCGGATGATGTTGGGCTGGCCGGACGCTGTGGGGGGTGAGGCCCCTGAGCTGCGCAAAACTTGTGTGGCGTAAGCGCTGCAACTTCACACCTAAGGGGGCCCTGCTGCATCAACTGCATCGGGAGGTCCACCAGCGGACTTGGCAGCGACTGCTGTACCCAGGCTTGTGAAAACCCTCTTGGCTGAGGCTCCTGCTGGCTTTGTCACATATTTGGAGAGAACAGCGGATTGCGCCACAGTGTTAATGTCCAGGTAAGGAGAAGGTGGGACGCGTAGCGCAGGACAACTGGGGGTCGAGTCCCCCAGGCCTAGCACACGTAGATGACGCACCCCCAGTGTTGGCTCATCAGCTATGGTGGAAGAGCATCACCCCACTGCTTTCAAGCAGTGCAGAGGAGGAACAATCATCACATGATAACTTACTGATGTAACCGTGCTATGTTTCCCTTGCGGGTGGGAGGGTGGGTAGGACTGCTCCAAGCATGGGGCAAGGCATGGGCAGATTGGCATGCCCACTCAAGTGCGCAATGACTGTTTGTTCGGCCCACTCAGGCTGCCCAAAGCAGTCATGCGCACTCCCCTGTTCGTAATGCAGGCTGCATTACAACCTGCATGGAGAACATGCCCACCCCTCCAGCCCCTGGCTGCATGCCTTGTCCCGTTGTTAATTACCAATCCCACCGCCATCTCACAGTGTTGTCATTGGCTCAGGGGAGGGAGCCTGGCTGCCTACTTCCTGTTCCTGGAAGCAGACGCAGGAGAGCAGGAGCAACAAAGACACGGGACCCGGCTTTGAGGTAAGACTTCCCTTATCAAACTTTTTACAACACCCGCTCACACACACATCCCCGTATCCATGCCCCATCCAGTGTTCTTTCCAGCGTTTACCGCCTCACAGCTGTCCAGGCCCCCCCAGCACTTCTCAGCGGGGGCCGCTGTGCGCCCATGCACATCGGGTGTACCACCCGTGTGCCAAAGGCACATACGTGGTTGCGACACATGCCATAACTTCGCATTCCATTCCCATGCATACTAATACTAGGCACATTGTAACAGTAGAGTAGGTGTTGCATAGCGGAGACATCAATATCACTATTCCCACATCAGTGAGTGCAACCCAAAACTTACCTTTGCACCCCAAACCCAACCGTGAACCCTGGAATTCCTTTTTGAGCCCCCATAACACACCCAAAATTCAAATTTGACCCAAATGCACACCTCAAATTCCATATTTTACCCCAAAACACACCCCAATTTCCATATTTTACCCCAAAACACACCCCAATTTCCATATTTTACATCCGAGACCCATACCCACCAGAAAAACTTTAAATTACCCTATTACTGGCCTCACAAAGCGTTGTTATCAAATGCGATGTAAAGGCACCTGCGTTGTCGGAGTTGCGTTGTTGACGATTTACTGCCTGCGTTAGAATGGCCGCCTCCCGTGCCAAAGGCAACCCATGGGCTACGCCGTTTGCGTCCGTCTGCCCCTGGACCGCGCTCTGCATCAAGGAGCCTTCCTCTTGGACACTCCACCGCTACAATGCCAGCAGCCTCCTCGTCATCAACCCTGGACGCCACCTCGCCTGCCAGGACCAACCTCTGCTCCGAACCGGACATCGCCATCGCCATCACTGACGGCTGCAGTTTCACCCGCAAGGAACACCCCGACCATCAAGGAGGAGGCCTTGCCATCACCTACAGAAGCACACTCTGACTGACCACGCACTCTGATGACCCGAGGGTGACCATGGACCACCTCAAATCCCAGATCCGGACCAAGCCCAAGCCCATCCTCTGCGGCACCTTCATGTGCAGGCCCCCCATTCTCCAATACCATTGTAGACCTCATTGCACCCCCGGGTCTCCCATGCACCTACGACATCCTACTCGGTGAACTCAAGTTCCACCTGGACAACCCCAGTGACCAGGACACCACCCCCTCCTGGGGAAGGTCCCCTACATCAGACGCAAGCAGCAAGTCACCGCAACAGGCCACATAGCAGGACACACGGTCAAGCACGTCACCCCTGCCAGCGGGAACTTCTACTGCAGCCACGACCCAGACTCTCCTGGACCGACCATCATTGGTAATGTCACGTCTTCACCTTGCCCACCCAATGCCACCGCCATCATCGCACCCCCTTGCAGCTGGATCAAGGCCACCGAAGAACATCTCGTCAACTCCTCTGCACCAACACTCCACCAATGCTTCCAAACGATGACACCGCAGAGCGCAACCGCCACCGATGGATCTCCAACAACGCCGTTATTCGGGCACCCCCGCATGAACGGCACTGCGTCAGTACCTTCCACCTGCCTGATGGCAGGTGTGATGGTGACGCAGTGCCACAGGGATAGGCTGGCCCCATGCATTGATGGAGTTGCGTCAAGGTTTTGACACAACTGCAGCAATGCGTGACTTTAGCACAGACAGATACGTCAGGATTCCTGACGTATCTGTCATTGCTTGCGTCATGGAGCGCTGTCCAGTGGATACAGCGCATCCATGCTGTCACAAGAAGGGCGTTGTGAGAAGTGTTGCAACACTGTCTTGTTGCAGCACTGCAACACTTTTCATGACTGGGACCCAGGAATGCGCACTATCTTATTGATGGTGCGCATTCCTGCGCTGCAGTTTTGTCACAGGGCAGCGCTGCTACATGGCTTGCAGCGCTGTCCAGCACCAAAACCTGCTGAGATGTGGCCCCAAGTGTTATCCCCATTTTTAAGACCAGCTATTTTCTGGTCTTAAGTTCTAGCAGCTAATGGGCCTTAGCTGCTCTTTTTTGATCGCATCGCCGGTCCGGGCAATCGTTGAGGATATCGCGAAGGGGGGATAGCGTGCGTTTTAACATGGGAACGCCTACATTGCATATGCTTAGCGTTAGCTGTCGCTAACATCGTTGGCGATGTTAATAGCGGCCGCTAACGCCAGAAAGCTGTCGCTAACGGCTGTTAGCGACAGCTTGAGAATAGGGCGATAAAAATATGGCCGCATTAGCGGCAGAAAAGTGCCGCTAACATGGCGATAACTGCTTGAGAATATGCCCCTAAATATTGTGCCTGCTCAGCAAAACTTCTGAGCCTTCAATGGAGCTGCTGCAGTTGCGGCTCCATTGATGGCACAGATCCTCATTTGCATCACAGAGATCTCTAAATATGGCAAGCGGTTTTTAGCTAGGGAAGCAGAGGCCATAGCCTGAGCTGTCTTAGAGGTTCAGGGGACTACCAGCCAGGCTTCAATAGAGCCTCACAGTATTTTCTTCCTCTTTGTCAAAGGCTGTTCCTACATGCCGCTTTCCTACAAGGCTGATCCTACGTGTCCCTAAATGCCAGCATTTTCATCTCACAAATTGTATAATATTCTAAGGGGGTTGTTTAGTCTATGGCATACAAGTCACTCCCTTGATAGAGGACTGCCTGCCATATTTAGTGATTCCTGCTTGCCTGATGGAGATCTTTATAATGTAAGTGCTGTTACTGCAGAATGCCTGATGGGCCAATGTTTATAAGTAGCCCATTTAGCATTCACTTTTGATTTGCATCAATAAACACTTGTGCAAGCTTGTTCCAGGCAAAGAAAAAACTGTGATGGTGGCCCCTCCCTGGCAGCCCAGTGGCAGACCAGTCACTCGATCATGGGTTGTGCCTGCAGATCTGGCTGAGGCACCACCAAAGGACAAACAGTCATTACCCCATTTAAATGTGTGTGGGATCTGTGAGTTTGGTAAGTGAGAGCACCATCTTTTTCTGGCAGTACTCAAATTATGAAAATCTATATATAACTCCCTAATTGTGTCACCATCAGTATTCTTACCCAGTATTTTCAGACGTTAGTGTAGGAAGATGGAGTATTATGTCATAATGCTGGTTAGGCTGCACCATCCAATACTATCACAAACTCTGAAGATGGTCCTTGGATTCACACTAATAAATCCTTAGCTCAGTCACGGTAGTGTGTCAATGAGCAGTCAGGCTTTAAAACAGGCACGTGTTAAGCATTTCAGAGTACCAACATGGACGTCAAGTAATTGACACAACTCGAGGGAAATCCAACAGCAATTTCTAAAAATAGAATGTATATTTATCTTAATTTAGACACCAAAACAAATGGAATAGCATACATATAACTGGAGTTATAGCTTTTTGAGGCAATTTATAGTCAGTGCAAAATAATACACTGAAACTTTATTATTGAGGTCAAGTGGAAAACCATTAGTGATAATCGGTCACTTGCAGGTCGGGATGCATGGAAAACTTGAAGGGTAACGGTGATGTGGACCCCAAGACCAAGCCACGACATTCAGCTCAATTTTACCTGGCCTTGGAGCCCGTGTGCAGAGTTGTCCTGGCTGTCCTTGGTGTTGAACGGGAGCTGCAGGAGAGCTGCTTTGGCGCTGAAGTGTTGCTGTGGGAGAAAAAGATACAAAAACACAGCAATGGGGTGGTTGCTGACATCGGTCAGAGGTCAGATGAAGTTCCCTCTAGGTGCAACGTCGAGTGATGGGGGGTTGCCTGACTGGTGACCAACACACCTTAGCAGCGGTAAGTGGAGCAGAAAGTTACTTTGACGTCTGGTGGTCCTTGGGAATGCAGTAACTTCCTGTAACGTTGTGGAAGGCAGGACCACAGTTCCCATAATGCACTAGACCATCTGGAGTTGGGCAATTCCTCGGAGGGCCCCATGGCCAGGGATTCTTCAGATCCTGAGCGTTCTTTTACCTACAGTTTGCAGGGGACTAGTGCCACTAGTCCATGGGAGGAGGGAGGGTGCTTCAGACTTCCACAAGGGTCCGTCCCTCTGTCTGGGGGAACCAAGAGATAGCCTAAAAATGAGTCTAGATCAGGCAGTTCCAGGAGCGTTGCCACATGTGCAGAGTATCCCTCTTTTGCTTTGTGCAAGTCCTGTTGTTGTAGACACAGGTCTCTTCTTCTGTCCACTTTGATGCAGGTTGTTCAGGACTGAGGTTCTGGTGTCAGGGGTGTCCCTTAAATCCTATATTTAGGGGAGTTAGGGGTGTGGGAGCAAGTAGCCAATAGGGTGCTATTCCCTACAGCTAGTCATCCCTGAGATGACCACATCCAGGGGTGTAGGTCACATTTCCCACCCAGAACTCTCTATTCTGCAACTTCTAAAAATGGCAGAACCCTTCTTCCAGTGTACAGAGTGGGCTGCCCACCCTGGAGATGTGGCTAGCCTTCTGGGGTTATGCACCTCCTTGACTATCTGATTTCCTGCCTGTACAGGTGCAAATGTGCCTGGGGCAGGTGGAGGGCTGTTTCTTCCTCTGGGATCAGCCTTGATGAATATTAGAGGCGGTGCTGTTTTTTAAGCTCACCGCCTTGATGTGCCACTTCACTAGCCTGCCTGGGAGGGAGTAGGTGTGACCTCATTCCTGCCCAGGCCTTTGTTTCTGGCTCCTGGGAGTGATCATACTGCCTGACAGGATGTTAGAATCCTGTCTTGGTGGCAGCAAGTGCGGGAAGAGCGGGCTTGCCAGCTAGAACACAGAGAAGCTGGGGCAACCAAGTGGGCAGCCACTAAGGTAGCCACCTGGGTGCATGCCACATCACACACAACACAAGACTCGAGTTAGGGGTAAGAAGGCACGTTGTTTGATACCAAACATGGACATATTTAGGCAGTACCATAATGGAGCAGCCAACCTCGGGTTTGCACGCGTGCCAGCCCATGTTATCCTATGGGCCGTCTATCACTTATAATGTCCTTTAATGGTAAAGGGCACTATAGAGTCATATAAGCTTGCACTTACATGTCCACACCTTTGATATAATGCACTCTGCCTTCTGGGATTTAGGGGGCCTTCCTTAGGGATGACTGGCATATATCAAAGATAGTACATTGACTTTGCCACACATGTTGAGGGTAAAGTCGAGTTTGAGCAGTTTGCAATTCTCCTGCAGACTGCAATAGCAGGCATGCTGTCAGTAGTTTATTTGGGTCACTCAGGGTGGCACAAACAGTGCTGCAAGCCCTGGATACCCCTTTACCACCCATGCCCTGGGTACCCATAGTACCATATACTAGGGACATATAAGGGGGATAAAGTCCTTGTCAATTGGGATTGACAATTTACACATAACAGTTTTAGGGAGCGAGCACTGGCACGGGGCCTAGGCAGCAGGCTCCAGTGCACTATCAGAGTCATAACCATTAGCAATGGAGAAAAATGTGGGGTAGGGTGACCATACAAAAAATGGCTCTTTCCTACCTTTAGAATTTGCAATTCAGTGCCTAGCCACACAAAATGAATTTCTGCTGTCATTCTCGTAAGATGCTTAAAATAGCCATTTTTGATGCAGCAAAGAGAAAAAACATAATATAGATCTCAGAACTCAGCCCAGGTCATTGAGGCAATCCACCTAACCTTGTTATACGCAATGGCAAGGCAATTTCAGGCAGCAGCCTAGACCAGCGCCATCTTCAGTGCTCCATACTTTCCTACAAACTTCAGATATTGCCACATTGCCATGGGACTGAGCAGCAAAATCAAACTTCACCTAGACCAGGGATCTCCAAACTTTTTTATAATAAGAGCCACTTATGTTCAGAAAACTTCATCCAGTGCCACTAACACAAATTAACAGTGTTGTATTGTGACTGCTTTAGACAAGATAGTGGCCATTGCATGCAGGATTACTAACAGCGACCACCTAAGTGCATCAGGCAAGGTCACCAGAAATACTGTCAGACAAAGCTTTACAAATTTCAATTTTAATACCTCTACATGTCATAGCAGTTACATATGCAGTGCCCCCTGGCACCTTAGGAAGAGCATCAGTAATAGAACTCTCCAGCAAAGCATGAATTACCATTTAAACACTGCCTTAACAATATTTTGCTGCAAATATCTGCTTATTCTGAAAATACACACATTTTCCTTTTAAATACATCCTTTTCAATTTTGGAAACATACCTTCTTCAACCAAAAAAAAGCTTTTCTTTACTAGGTTGGGCTATACATTGGGGAGCTACTCACATGTACCTAGAGAGCTCCCGGGCTACTCATTGGAGACTCCTGATCTAGAGCTCCAAAACTGGTAAGTAAGCCCTGAATACTGTACATGATCACACAAAATTGCATATATCCAGGCAGAAACTTAGTGTAAAAAAATATTTTTTTCACTGGATAGTAATGTATTTTTAAGAAAATCCCAGAACAACATTTTGAAACAGTGATTGGACATAATTAATCCAAATTTATGGACTGCATATCCACCCCGCAGCAGTGGAGAAGTTTGTAAGAATGAAATGAACCACCAAGTGGACATCTGGGCAATTATGCAGTGAAAAACAAGGTTAAACCATGGTTATCTTTAGTTACAAATTTACCAGTCATGGGTAATCATGGTCTGTATTGGAACATACAATCAAGGTGATTGTGACAACTAAAGACATAACCCACTGAAAACATTCACGCAAGATTAGAAATGTTTCAAGCCCTGACTGATGATTGTGGATCTCACCAGAAGGAAAAGAACAACTAGCAGACAACAATCTGTAAGCAGTAACACATAAGCCATCAACAACTAATAGAGAACAATCAATGCACCATAACGCAAAAGATACACTGAATATACAACCCCACATCACATCACGCTCACTGTATGGATCAGGGCCAGTCTGTAGGAAGATCCCACAAAAGGGTTCCCCTTAACAAACCCATAACTGCAGATTCACTAAACAAGCATACCCAGAGGTTGGGGGAGGTTGCAAGACACAACATGCTTCAGAGCAGCTGCCTAGGAGAGCCTCGCCAACAGCAGACAACAAGTTGCATTTCTAGGCACCCTTGGCAACTTAAAAGCAATTTAGATCAAATGTATGCCACACAAAAAAGCCTAAAGTACCCAAACACTCCAACTAATGGTACAATGTGACATGGGGGAGATGGACCTTTTGGAGATTGTAAATGTGAAGGAAATGATAATACTAACATTTGAGTTAGATGAGGGTTAGTACATGAGGATATGCAGTGGCAGGTCCCAAATATTTTCCTAGTAAGTCAACGCAGGCACTGCCATGGCTGGCACTGCCCACCTAAAATGCTATTGCCACCACTTGCATTTTGTCCTTTTCTCCAATATGGTTCTTATGCCAGTCCAATTACTAGGTACAGTGTGATATTATTCCCCAACTAGATTTTCTCAGCATTACAGAAATACATATACAAACATTGCATTTTTCCATTTGTTTCAAGTAAGTGTAGTTCCACATTGATGCAGGGTTGGATCGATCCTGAGCTGTTCCATGTCTGTTTGATTTGCTTGTTCAGTCATGTTCTTCCCTTACATTCTGATAGTTGTAGCCCCGCATTTATGTTGGAAAACAAATCACAACTACTTCAATTAATTAAAAAAATAATTGCTACATTACTTGCCTGCCAAGGGTTGTGCTTGGGAGCTTTTATATGTTTTGGCTGATCTCGTTATGCAAATGCCAGACCTTAGGCTGTGCCATATTGCTGAATGCTGCAGAGGGAGGCATATAGGAGGTATAATGTTTGCCTGAATCATAGTCAACCAATAGAAGGCAAACAAGTGTCTCTCCCTGCTTGGGTGAGTGTTGGTCCCTGGACAAGACCTGTGTGCCAATGGCTTGAATGCCACTTTGCCATGGTGGGAGTGCTGGTCATTATCAATAAGTATATGCTTGCCTGCTCCAAATAGTATTGCTGCAATGGCTGGAGATGATCCTTCGAGCAAAATGTACTACTACTTGGCCACCATACAGACAGTGCAATTATGAAAATAAGTTTTGCATTTAAGTCCTCCATGTGCTCTAAAATTGGTTCTGTTAGAATTAAGTACCATGGACCTGTAACAAATGCAAAGCACATTACATTCTTTGAATTTCTATGGGCAAGCAGAATTGAGTTTTTACTCATACTCACTTTCTTTAGACAAATCATCAAGCAGGGTTGCAATAAATATCATGTCTTTTCTCTCCTGGGTATTCCCCTACTTGAATTACATGTGTCAATCAATTAAAATTGAATGTGTGATTGACAGAACACATATTTTACTTATATTATTATGTTCTGCAGTGTGATAATCAAGGATTGCTGGAATATATTTGCAGTATTTTATCTTAGCTCTGACTGTTCAGTGTTTCATAATTTGTTTTTGATTTCTGACGAGTTTCTAGACTGTTGATAACTACTTGTCTAGTTTATTGTTGTTGTTGATAAAACACTAGCTTGCAGAATGAAAATAAGTGAAAGAGCATCATGTCACTCTCTGTTAACTGTTTATTCTGAGAGTTTCTACAACAGTGAAATAATGTCAAAAAAGCTGAGCATAAAGATAGTAGGTTTAGAGAAGAGACCTTCACACCAGGAGACAGCTGGACAGGCCATGCAGGAATCACATCACCAATTCTAATTGAAGGCTACTGAGGAGGCATTTCGCCTCCTCACTGGCTGAGCATAACAGTGCTGCTGGCCTTCCATTTCAAGAATGGAAGGCCTTGCTAATATATCAAACACAAGTCCTATTGTTCAAACTGGTATGCTACTGTGAACCATCTGTGAAACTCAAAAGAGGTCTTTTTCTGCTCTGCTAGAATTAGTTTAACACAAAGAAGTAGCAGAATGGTTGTAGAATTGCTATAAATATATAACAGCAATCATGCTGGAGTATTTTCTTGTTCACGCTTTAGGTAAAACGTTTCTGCTGCCATTTTATTTGTCTTCATTATTGTTACAATTCATATTATGTGCACTAGACTATGATTTTGGTACAGATAAATCTTTAAAATGTATGCCACGTGTTCTGGTGTTCTTGACTGGGCTATTTCTTAATGAAAGAGGGTTTTGGATTCCACTAACTATCCCTGTAATGTCTCATGGGGAATTGATCATTACATGAAACACATCTCAGTTAAATAAATATTGCTTAGTGGGTTGTGCGATGGTTGCAGTAAAACTAGGTATTTTGATTCAGGTTAGCGCATTGACAGAGTCTTTGGTGACAGGGGGTCTAGAAAAACAAACTCTATATTTCCAGAAAATCTTGACAACTGATCAGGGCATTATGATGAAGGCCATTTTGAACAGTAGACAACAAGCAAGGATACATAGTAAGAACACAACTTCCAACTCTCATACAATCACTCCTTCAAATGATCAGGAACTGGAAAGGCTGCACACCTATGGAGCTTGGATTTTCCCCACTATTTTCCACTGTAATGGCATGGGCAGAAAAATATTTCAGGGCCCAATTTGGATGTTGGGCGGAGAGCCTCTGACCAGTGGTCAGAGGCTCTCCGCCCTACATCCTGATCTTTCCCTCCGACCGCCATATTTTGATTACGGCGGTCGGAGGGAAAACAGCAAGGCAATTGCGCTCCTCTTCTGAGCCCCTTGGAACAGGAGCGGTATAGTAATCCCTTCAAAGACAGCGGAGTCAGGCTCGGCTCCGTCGTCGGGTTTACAATGTCAGTTTCCAACAGCCTTTCCATGTTGGCCTTTCTGACATGGAAACGCTGACAGAAAGTGACTTTGGGGGCCCCTAGAAAGGCCCACTTACCCCTGGCCCTCCGCTTGGGGCCTAGGTGCCCTCCTGAAAATCCCTGCACTGTGAGGTGCCTGCCACACGGTGCAGGGATTTTCACAAACTCCCATTTCTCAATGGGAGCTTGTGCAGTGGGTGGTGACCACCTGCCGCGCAAGCTCACATAGAGAAATGGGAGTTTGCGACTGCTTCTGTTCTGAAGGTGCGCCAAAGGCTTTCTGACATAGAAATGCTGTCAGAAAGCAATTTTGGGAGCCCCCAGAAGGGCCCACTTCCTCCTGGCCCTCTGCTTCGGACCTAAGGGCCCTCCAGAAATTCCCTGCACCGTAAAGCAGGCACCGCGAGGTGCCTGCTACAAGGTGCAGGGATTTTCACAAACTCCCATTTCTCAATGGGAGCTTGTGCTGCGGGTGGTGACCACCGGGCGCACAAGCTCCCATAGAGAAATGGGAGTTTGCAACCGCTCTGTCATGAAGGTGCGCAAAAGGCAAGCCTGTCTGAGCCCATCCATGGTTGGCCTGCGGCCAGCGCCAGGAATCCTGGCTCTCTCCCAATCCACAGGTACACCACCGAAATCCAACACTTTCCCTACTGTTGCACTGATTGGAGTGGGAATAGTAATTTTTACCCCTCCGCAATCCAACACTTTCCCTACTGTTGCACTCATTGGAGTGGGATTAGTGATTTTTACCCCTCTTCTATTCAACACTTTTCCTACTGTTATACTTATTGGAGTCGGAATGGTTATTTTTACCCCTCCGCTATCCAACACTTTCCCTATTGTTGCACTTACTGTAGTGGGAATAGTAATTTTTACCCCTCCCTATCTAACACTTTCCCTACTGTTGTACTGACTCGAGTGGGAATAGTAAATTTTATTCCTCCGCTATCCAACATTTTCCCTACTGTCGCACTGACTGGAGTGGGAATAGTAATTTTTACCCCTCCACTATCCAACACTTTCCCTATTGTTGCACTCAGTGGAGTGGGAATTGTAATTTTTACCCCTCCGCTATCCAACCAACACTTTCCCTACTGTTGCACTCACTGGAGTGGAAAATTTAAGTTTAAAGATTTTTAAATAGTTTAATGTTTTCATTTATAATAGAATTTTTTTATTAGGTTTTATGTGTTTGGTATATATCTATATATATATTCACTGAAAAAACCATAGGTTTCAGACACGTTATAGTTAGAAATTAGCATTTAAAAACCTTTGAAATTCACTGAAAAACCATAGGTTTTAGGGACAGTTATAGTTAGTTGGACATTTCACTCATACAAAACCATAGAAATTACCCCGTTATAGTTAGTTCAGCTAACTATAACTCGCGCCCCGCAATGCACTGCTGATGACGTCACATATTACATCACTCATGACATGGTCAGTGACATCACTGATGACATCTCAAATGACATCACTGATGACATCACTGATGACATCATCCAGTGACTGTGTGTTTCTGTAAAGTTTAAATATGTTTAATATATATAGGGAAAGGCGTATTGAAGAATGAGTGGGTGTATAAGTGTCTGAATGGATGATTTAGTACGTGAGTGACTGACTCTACAAGTGAGTGATTAAACTTATCTTACTGAATGCATGGGTTAGTGACTAAACTGTGTGAATGTCTGTATCCGTCTGTTTGTTGGTGTGTAAGTGGATGCATGGATTTGCGAATAGCTACATGAGTGTCTATATGGGTTATTGACTGGTTCTCTGAGTATCTGTATGGCTGCCTGAGTGTTTGTGTGGGTGGGGTGTGTGTGACTCTGTACATAGATGTGTGAGTGGGTGATTCACTGGGTGCATGATTTCAAGAGTGCATCTGTGATGGACTGCTTGGGTGGGTGAGTGTGTGTATGGGTGTGTTAGTGAGTGAATGTATATCTCAGTGGTACATGTGCGAGTAACTACATATGTAAAAGGCAGTATATATGTGTGTTAGAGTATTTAAATGGCTATAAGTGAGAGTGTGTGATAGTGAGAGTGGCTGTATGGATGCGTGTGTGCTTGTATCAGTTATTGTATAAGAGCGTAAGAATGTGCTAGTATTTGTATGAGTAAGTGAGCTGGTGTGTGTATAACTGTATAGGTGAGTAAATGGGTGTGTGATTAATTTTTTGCATGACTGACTAGGTGTGTGAGTACCTCTATGGATGAGTGGCAGTGTGTGAGTGTTTATATAGGTGTATGAGTGCATATGATAGTATTGTACTGAGTGACTGTAAGTATGAGCGACTGTACGGGTGAGTGAGTGGATGTGTGTGTAGACCTAAGAATCAGTGAGTGGGTATGTAGTTTTTGGTGTTGGAGTGTCTATGGTTTTGAGAATGGCAGTCTGTAATTTAGAGTGGGTGTATCAAAAGTTATATTAGGGTGTGAGAAGATGCATGAAATTATCACATGGATGATGTCATCAGTGATGTCATTTGAGATGTCATCAGTGATGTCACTGACCATGTCATGAGTGATGTAATATGTCACGTCATCAGCAGTGCATTGCGGGGCGCGAGTTATAGTTAGCTGAACTAACTGTAACGGGGGAATTTCTATGGTTTTGTACGAGTGAAATGTCCAACTAACTATAACTGTCCCTAAAACCTATGGTTTTTTCAGTGAATTTCAAAGGTTTTTAAATGCTAATTTCTAACTATAACGTGTCTGAAACCTATGGTTTTTTCAGTGAATTTCAAAGGTTTTTTAAATGCTAATTTCTAACTATAACGTGTCTGAAACCTATGATTTTTTAAGTGAATTTCAAAGGTTTTTTAAATGCTAGTTTCTAACTATGCCTACAGAGGTAGGACATGTGAAGAAAGAAGAAAAACGCACAGAAAGAAGCAAAAGATGTGCAGAAAGAACCAACAGAGGAGCAGAAAGAGGCCTTGTTGCAAAATCGTCCTGTGCCCACAACTTTTTCAGACGGGTAATGGTGGTAACTGACTCTGACTAACCAGAGCCAGTGCTATGCTAAAAGACACTTAGAATACAGTAAAAACACCTACATACACTAGGGAACACTATGCGTTGGGGTACCCCTGTGATTAGCATGACCTCCTCTGCAAGTCCCTAGTACATAATAGGGCAGGGGATTAAAACTACCTCTTAAAACGCGCTATAGGGTGCGTTTGCACAGTGGTGAAGGGAGGGGCCTGAGGTGACATGTGTGCAACGCGCCCGTGGCACGTTTTAAGTTGCGGGATTAAGTCCCCTTGAATCCTGAGGGTCCCTGGGGCCCAACTAGCCCCCCAGGTACCTACAGTTAGGACCACAGAGCTGAGTTGCAGAGAGGCGTTCCGAGGCCACGCACCTTTTTCACCTCTCTGCAACGCAACTCTGTTGTGCTTACTGAAGGTACCTGGTGGGTTAGTTGGCCCCCAGGGTCCCTCAGGATTCAAAGGGAATTAATTCCCCAACTTAAAACGCACCACAGGGCGTGTTTGCGCACATGTCACCTGAGGCCCGCCCCTCCCTTCACCACTGTGCAAACGCGCCCCGTGGAGCGTTTTAAGTTGGGGGATTAGGTCACCTTGAATCCTGAGGGTCCCTGGGGCCCAACTAGCCCACCAGGTACTTCCAGTAAGCACCACAGGCCTGCGTTGCAACGCCTGTAACAAATTGTGCAGTTGTGTTTAGGTAGTGAAGAGGGTCGTGCTGGGGGTAGGGTTTTAGGGTTTAGGGTAGTGCAGTGGTGTTTGTGTAGTGTAGGGGGTCATGCTGGGGGTAAATTTAGGGTTTAGGGTAGTGCAGTGGTGTTTGGGTAGTGTAGGGAGTCGTGCTGGGGGGAGTGTTGTAGGGTTTAGGGTAGTGCAGTGGTGTTTGGGTAGTGCAGGGGGTCGTGCTGGGGGTAGTGTTTTAGGGTTTAGGGTAGTGCAGTGGTGTTTGGGTAGTGTAGGGGGTTGTGCTGGATGTAGTGATTTAGGGTAGTGCAGTGGTGTTTGGGTAGTGTAGGGGTACTGCTGGGGGTAGTGTTTTAGGGTTTAGGGTAGTGCAATGGTGTTTGGGTAGTGTAGGGGGTACTGCTGGGGGTAGTGTTTTAGGGTTTAGGGTAGTGCAGTGGTGTTTGGGTAGTGTAGGGGTACTGCTGGGGGTAGTGTTTTAGGGTTTAGGGTAGTGCAGTGGTGTTTGGGTAGTGTAGGGGTTCGTGCTGGGGGTAGTTTTGTAGGGTTTAGGGTAGTGCAGTGGTGTTTGTGTAGTGTAGGGGTAGTGTTTTAGGGTTTAGGGTAGTGCAGTGGTGTTTGTGTAGTGTAGGAGGTCGTGTTTTAGGGTTTAGGGTAGTGCAGTGGTCTTTGGGTAGTGTAGAAGTCGTGCGGGGGTAGTGTTTTAGGGTTTAGGGTAGTGCAGTGGTCTTTGGGTAGTGTAGGGGGTCGTGCTGGGGGTAGTGATTTAGGGTAGTGCAGTGGTGTTTGGGTAGTGTAGGGGGTACTGCTGGTGGTAGTGTTTTAGGGTTTAGGGTAGTGCAATGGTGTTTGGGTAGTGTAGGGGGTACTGCTGGGGTAGTGTTTTAGGGTTTAGGGTAGTGCAGTGGTGTTTGGGTAGTATAGGGGTTCGTGCTGGGGGTAGTTTTTTAGGGTTTAGTGTAGTGCAGTGGTGTTTGTGTAGTGTAGGGGGTAGTGTTTTAGGGTTTAGGGTAGAGCAGTGGTGTTTGTGTAGTGTAGGAGGTCGTGTTTTAGGGTTTAGGGTAGTGCAGTGGTCTTTGGGTAGTGTAGGGAGTCGTGCGGGGGATAGTGTTTTAGGGTTTAGGGTAGTGCAGTGGTCTTTGGGTAGTGTAGGGGGTCATGCGGGGGGTAGTGTTTTAGGGATTAGGGTAGTGCATTTGTGTTTGGGTAGTGTAGGGGGTCATGCAGGGGTAGTGTTTTAGGGTTTAGGGCAGTGCAGTGGTGTTTGGGTAGTGTAGGGGGTCGTACTGGGGGGAGTGTTTTAGGGTTTAGGGCAGTGCAGTAGTGTTCGGGTAGTGTAGGGGTCATGCTGGGGGGAGTGATTTAGGGTTTAGGGCAGTGCAGTGGTGTTCGGGTAGTGTAGGGGGTCGTGCTGGGGGAGTGTTCTAGGGTTTAGGGCAGTGCAGTGGTGTTCGGGCAGTGTAGGGGGTCATGCTGGGGGTGGTGTTTTAGGGTTTCGGGCAGTGCAGTGGTGTTCGGGCAGTGTAGGGGGTCATGCTGGGGGCGGTGTTTCAGGGTTTAGGGCAGTGCCGTGGTGTTCGGGCAGTGTAGGGGGTCGTGCAGGGGGTGGTGTTTCAGGGTTTAGGGCAGTGCAGGGGTGTTCGGGCAGTGTAGGGGGTCGTGCAGGGGGTGGTGTTTCAGGGTTTAGGGCAGTGGTGTTCGGGCAGTGTAGGGGGTCGTGCTGGGGTTGGTGTTTCAGGGTTTGGGGCAGTGCAGTGGTGTTCGAGCACAAAAGGGGGTCGTGCTGGGATGGTGTTTCAGGGTTTAGGGCAGTGCAGTGGTGTTCGGGCAGTGTAGGGGGCGGTGCAGTGGGTGGTGTTTCAGGGTTTAGGGCAGTGCAGTGGTGTTCGGGCAGTGTAGGGGGTGGTGCAGGGGGTGGTGTTTCAGGGTTTAGGGCAGTGCAGTGGTGTTCGGGCAGTGTAGGGGTCATGCAGGGGGTGGTGTTTCAGGGTTTAGGGCAGTGCAGTGGTGTTCGGGCAGTGTAGGGGGTCATGCTGGGGCTGGTGTTTCAGGGTTTATGGCAGTACAGTGGTGTTCGGGCAGTGTAGGGGGTCATGCTGGGGCTGGTGTTTCAGGGTTTAGGGCAGTGCAGTGGTGTTCAGGCAGTGTAGGTGGTGGTGCTGGGGCTGGGGCTGGTGTTTCAGGGTTTAGGGCAGTGCAGTGGTGTTCGGGCATTGTAGGGGGTCATGCTGGGGCTGGTGTTTCAGGGTTTAGGGTAGTGCAGTGGTGTTTGGGCAGTGTAGGGGGTCGTGCTGGGGGTGGTGTTTCAGTGTTTAGGGCAGTGCAGTGGTGTTCGGGCAGTGAAGGGGGTCGTGCTAGGGCTGTTTCATGGTTTAGGGCAGAGCAATGGTGTTCAGGCAGTGTAGGGGGTTGTGCTGCAGGTGGTGTTTCAGGGTTTAGGGCAGTGCAGTGGTGTTCGGGCAGTGTAGGGGGTCTTGCTGCGGGTGGTGTTTCAGGGTTTAGGCCAGTGGTGTTCAGGCAGTGTAGGGGGTCTTGCTGGTGGTGTTGTTTCAGGGTTTAGGGCAGTGCAGTTGTGTTCGGGTACTGTAGGGGGTCATGCTGGGGGTGGTGTTTCAGGGTTTAGGGCAGTGCAGTGGTGTTCCGGCAGTGTAGGGGGTCATGCAGGGGATGGTGTTTCAGGGTTTAGGGCAGTGCAGTGGTGTTCGGGCAGTGTAGGGTGTCGTGCTGAGGGGTGGTGTTTCAGGGTTTAGGGCAGTGCAGTGGTGTTCGGGCAGTGTAGGGGGTCGTGCAGGGGTGGTGTTTCAGGGTTTAGGGCAGTGCAGTGGTGTTTGGGCAGTGTAGGGGGTCGTGCAGGGGGTGGTGTTTCAGGGTTTAGGGCAGTGCAGTGGTGTTCGGCCAGTGTAGGTGGTCTTGCTGGGGGTGGTGTTTCAGGGTTTAGTGCAGTGGTGTTCGGGCAGTGTAGGGGGTCGTGCTGGGGCTGGTGTTTCAGGGTTTAGGGCAGTGCAGTGGTGTTCGGGCAGTGTAGGGGGTTGTGCTGGGGGTGGTGTTTCAGGGTTTAGGGCAGTGCAGTGGTATTCAGGCATTGTAGGGGGTTGTACTGGGGCTGGTGTTTCAGGGTTTAGGGCAGTGCAGTGGTGTTCGGGCAGTGTAGAGGGTTGTGCTGGGGCTGGTGTTTCAGGGTTTTGGGCAGTGCAGTGGTGTTCGGGCAGTGTAGGGGGTCGTGCTGGGGGTGGTGTTTTAGGGTTTAGGGCAGTGCAGTGGTGTTTGGGCAGTGTAGGGGGTCTTGCTGGGGGTGGTGTTTCAGGGTTTAGGGCAGTGGTGTTTGGGCAGTGTAGGGGGTCTTGCTGGGGGTGATGTTTCAGGGTTTAGGGCAGTGCACTGGTGTTCGGGCAGTGTAGGGGGTCTTGCTGGGGGTAGTGTTTCAGGGTTTAGGGCAGTGCAGTGGTGTTCGGGCAGTATAGGGGGTCGTGCAGGGGGTGGTGTTTCAGGGTTTAGGGCAGTGCAGTGGTGTTCGGGCAGTGTAGGGGGTCGTGCTGGGGCTGGTGTTTCAGGGTTTAGGGCAGTGCAGTGGTGTTCGGGCAGTGTAGGGGGTCGTGCTGGGGCTGGTGTTTCAGGGTTTAGGGCAGTGCAGTGGTGCTCGGGCAGTGTAGGGGGTCGTGCTGGGGGTGGTGTTTCAGGGTTTAGGGCAGTGCAGTGGTGTTCGGGCAGTGTAGGGGGTCGTGCTGGGGGTGGTGTTTCAGGGTTTTGGGCAGTGGTGTTCGGGCAGTGTAGGGGGTCTTGCTGGGGGTGATGTTTCAGGGTTTAGGGCAGTGCAGTGGTGTTCGGGCAGTGTAGGGGGTCTTGCTGGGGATAGTGTTTCAGGGTTTAGGGCAGTGCAGTGGTGTTCGGGCAGTGTAGGGGGTCGTGCTGGGGGTGGTGTTTCAGGGTTTAGGGCAGTGCAGTGGTGTTCGGGCAGTGTAGGGGGTCATGAAGGGGATGGTGTTTCAGGGTTTAGGGCAGTGCAGTGGTGTTCGGGCAGTGTAGGGGGTCGTGCTAGGGGTGGTGTTTCAGGGTTTAGAGCAGTGCAGTGGTGTTCGGGCAGTGTAGGGGGTCGTGCAGGGGCTGGTGTTTCAGGGTTTAGTGCAGTGCAGTGGTGTTCGGGCATTGTAGGGGGTCATAATGGGGGTAGTGTTTTAGGGTTTAGGGTAGTGCAGTGGTGCTTGTGTAGTGTAGGGGGTCGTGCTGGGGGTAGTGTTTTAGGGTTTAGGGTAGTGCAGTGGTGTTTGTGTAGTGTAGGGGGTTATGTTTTAGGGTAGTGCAGTGGTGTTTGGGTAGTGTAGGGGTCGTGCTGGGGGTAGTGTTTTAGGATTTAGGTTAGTGCAGTGGTGTTTGGGTAGTGTAGGGGTCGTGCTGGGGGTAGTGTTTTAGGGTTTAGGGTAGTGCAGTGGTGTTTTTGTAGTGTAGGGGGTCATGTTTTAGGGTAGTGCAGTGGTGTTTGGGTAGTGTAGGGGTCGTGCTGGGGGTAGTGTTTTAGGATTTAGGTTAGTGCAGTGGTGTTTGGGTAGTGTAGGGGTCGTGCTGGGGGTAGTGTTTTAGGGTTTAGGGTAGTGCAGTGGTGTTTGTGTAGTGTAGGGGGTCGTGCTGGGAGTAGTGTTTTAGGGTTTAGGGTAGTGCAGTGGTGTTTTTGTAGTGTAGGGGGTCATGTTTTAAGATGCTACGCTCCAATACCTGACCAGTCTGCACTACATAAAACTGCAAAAAACTAAAAATAAAAAGTGTTTTGCACACTTTTGTCATTGGGCTATATGTGGGCTACATCTGGGTAATATTTGTGCTACATTTGGGCTCTTTTTTCACTGGTGGCCATCTTGGAAGACTTCTTTGTTATGAAGTTTCCTAATTTCCTCATTTACTGCAGTCTCCTCAGTAGGAAATGCTTTCAGTTTTTTACTTTGATTCCATCATGAAGGAATTCAGATGTGTCTCACATTTGCCATAAATTCAGAATGTTAGCACTCTAGTTGCTCATTAGATCACTGTAGTAAAGCTACTGCTCACCAGGGAGTTAACTGGAAGTCTGCTGCTGGTATTGAAAGTGATTGTTTCTGTCTGCATGTCAGAATTTTCTAATAAAATAGAAGAGGATTTGAGATCTCACTTAAAACATGCCCTAATTTTTCTTTCTGCAGCACTAACCATAATTTCTATTTAAAAAAGAACCCCTCATTTTGTTCCTTTTTAAATTAAATGTTTTAAGTGTTACCGGTTTATTCCAATCAAGATGGCTTCAGGTGTGCCATACTTTTGTCATAAGTAAGGCTGTTAGCGCTCTAGTTGTTCTTTAGAACACTCTGGGAAGCTGCAGTAGAACACAAAGGCATCAACTGGCAGGCTGCTCCTGTTGAAATATAACAGGAAGATATTTGAGATCACACTTGAAACATGTCCTAATTTTTCTTTCTACAGCACTAACCATAATTTCTATGACAAAATGAACCCCATCATTTTGTTCCTTTTTAAATTAAATGTTTTAAGTGTTACCAGTTTATTCCAATCAAGATGGCTTCAGGTGTGCCATACTTTTGTCATAAGTAAGGCTGTTAGCACTCTAGTTGTTCTTTAGAACACTCTGGGAAGCTGCAGTAGAACACAAAGGAATCAACTCACAGTCTCTGCCCTTGTTGGATGTACATGTTTTACTGAGAATGTCAGACTTCATTCTCACATGACTGAGAAAGATAATGTGAATTTACAGAAAATATTCTCTCATTTTAGCTTCTGAAGCACCTTCCAAAACTTTATGAGACAAGCATGTGAAAATAGTTTTCTCTCAAACATGATTCATGATATCCCAGCAGAAGGTTTTTCACAGGGTAAAATCACCTTAGAACACACCACAATTCCTGAAATTAGTATGGTACCATCAACAAATGAATTCTAATGTAACTAAAGTCTGTTATCACCCTTTATAGTTCTCCTTTTGGTAACCCTCAAAATCTTTGATTCACTACAATGCATTTCAATGGGGTACTATCATTTATATTGGTCTCAAGATGGCTGCCAGCAATTCCAGGATGAAGTGCTGACAGCCAATCAGATCTCACAATGACATGTGTGGTTAGGCTCCGCCCAGATTTATATGTGATTTTACTTTTGATTTTCTCAGGAACTACTGAACGGATTTACACAATTTAAGCAAAGGCATGACACTGAACCAAGGGCTACCTCTTTGCCAAATTTGGTGTAATTCCGTTCAGCAGTTCGGGCTGTAGCTGCGTCTAAAGGTTCCTATGGAAAAATGAATGGGGAAAACACGTTTTGGGACCCCTTTTTCTTGGCCCCGCTTGACGAATCACCCCGAGACTTTCCGGATAGGAGCGGATCGGAGCGCCTCAACAAGTTGGAAACTTTCGCAAAGATTCGTCAACCGGCGCCAACGTTATTTCAAATAGAATGTTGCGGATTTCCTATGGAAAATAGGTCCTAACTATAACTATCTACTGGTGACCGCCAGTAGATAAAATATATATATAGATATATTTGTACATTTTTATATAATTTTGAAATTATAACATAAATTAAAATTAAAAGTTTATTAATTGTTTTATAGTACATAAATATATATATTATCTACTAGCGGTCGCCAGTAGATAGTTATAGTTAGGACCTTTATCCATAGGAAATCCGCAACATTCTATTTGAAATAACTCTTGCGCCGGTTGACGAATCTTCGAGAAAGCTTCCAACTTGTTGCGGCGCTCCGCTCCTACCCTGAAAGTCTCGGGTTGATTCGTCAAGCCGGGGCCCAGAAAAAGGGGGTCCCAAAACGCGTTTTCTCCGTTTTTCCATGTTAATTCCTATAGGAAATTTTAGCCACGGCTACAGCCCGAACTGCTGAACGGAATTACACCAAATTTTGCAAAAGGTAGCGCTTGGTTCAGAAAGCGACCTTTTTTTAAATGGTGTAAACTGCTCAGTAGTTGCGGAGAAATTCAAAAATAAGAGTGAAAAATCGATTTCCCATAGGAAACTTTATGCAAGGCTACAGCAAAAACTGCTGAACGGAATTACACCAAATTTGGCAAAAATGTAGTGCTTGGTTCAGAAAGCACGCTTTTCAAAAATGGTGTAAATCCGTTCAGTAGTTGCTGAGAAAATCCAAAATAAATGTTTCGATATTTAGAGGCACGGAGGATCCGCGCACCCTCCCGACCACGAGCTGCATGCTAATTGGCTGTCAACACTCCAAACCAGGAAGTGTTGGCAGCCATCTTGTTCCTCGGTAGAACCGAGGGACAAGAAAAGACAAAAACAAGGGCGCAAAACGCAAAAAGGGGGCAGGGTAGAAACACCCTGACCCCCTAGCCCTGCAGAAAACGCGCTGGGTGCGCGGATCCTGCCGATAAAAACGAGAGCGCGGCCTCCCGCGCTCGTGAGTTAATTGGCCCCCGGGTGGGCCAAGTCCCGGGGGCATGCGGGGCTTTAATTATTAATTATATGGGGGCCTCTAAGGCCCCCAAGCCCCGGGGACCGCCACCCCCGGGGCTTTAAACAAATGGTGCGGGAGGGCTCTGAGCCCTCCCGCAGCCCCGGGGACCGCCACCCCCGGGGCTTCTTTTTAAATTAAATCACCTGTGTGGGGGCTCCAGCCCCCACACACCCCGGGACCGCCACCTCCCCGGGGCATTAAGAAATTTAAAATGGGGGTCCGTTTTGGACCCCCGAAGCCCCGGGGACCACCACCTCTCCGGGGCTTTGCAGATGTGGGGAGGGGGGCAGGGTGGCCCCCCCCTCCTGGAGCCATTGATGGCCCTGGGGACCACCACCCCCCAGGGCCGGCTCCTGCAGTGTCCCGGGGTGCCTACCCCCGGGACACTGCTGTTTGCAATGGCAGGACGGGAGCCTCGCGGCTCCTGTCCTGTCATTGCAAACTGCTTTGCTTCATTGAAGCGAGAGGAGGGAAACCTGCTCTCGCTTCAATGAAGCTAGCAGATTGCTTTTCCATAAGGGGAGCTGCATGTCAGCAGCTCCCCATGTGAAAAGCAATGCCGGCTCCCGAGGACGCGGGAAGCCGGCTGGGACCGTGGGGGATTGGGGACCCCCACGGTCCCCAACGGAGAGGGCCAGCCCTGGGGGATGGGGTCCCCGGGCAAGTAGTGGCTCGAGAGGGGCCACGCGGCCCCCTCCCCCCAAAAAGTAAAATAAATAAATAAATAAAGGCCTGCCCCGGGGGATGGGGTCCCCGGGGCAAAAGGAGGCCTGAGGAGGGGGGCCACGCAGCCCCCCTCCTTAAAAAAAATAATTAAAAGAGTGGCCATGCCCCGGGGGATGGGGTCCCCGGGGCCGGAATCGGCCACAAGCGGGGGGCCCCGCGGCCCCCTTCCCGTTTTTTTTTAAAAGAAAAAAAGGGGTAAGGCCCTGGGGGATGGGGTCCCCAGGGCCCAAAAAAAGGAAAAAGTGAAGGGGGGCCACACAGCCCCCCTTGGAAAAAAAAAAAAAAAACTATCGGGTCGCAGGCCTTGCCCCCTTCCTTTACCACTCTGCAAACGCTCCCCCTGGCACGTTTGCAGAGGGGGAATGAATTCCCCTTGAATACTGGGGGTCCCTGGGGGCCAACTAGCCCACCAGGAACCTCCAGTATGCGCCAGGGGGCTGCGTTGCAGAGAGGTGTCTGAGGCCACGCCCCTTTTTACACCTCTCTGCAACGCAGCTCTGTGGCATTTACTGGAGGTACCTGGTGGGATAGTTGGACCCCAGGGACCCTCAGGATTCAAGGGGACTTAATCCCCCAACTTAAAATGTGCCACGGGGCATGTTTGCACAGTGGTGAAGGGAGGGGGCGTGGCTTCAGGTGAAATGTGTGCAAATAGGCCCTGTGGCGCATTTTAAGATGGGGATTTAAATCCTCTTCAATCCTGAGGGTCCTTGGGGGCCAACTAGCCCACCAGGTACCTCCAGTAAGCGCCACGGAGCTGCGTTGCAGAGTGTTGTAAAAAGGGGCGTGGCCTCTGAACACCTCTCTGCAACGCAGCTCTCTGGCGCATACTGGAGGTATCTGGTGGGCCAGTTTTTGAAACATACAAATATTCCTCTAAAATCAGCAGAACTACAAATTCCGATTTACTCACCTGTTATCAGGAGAGACCTCAGTGCTGCATCTTTCAGCCCAGTACAGATCCTGAAAAGTAATTCTAACCGTACTTACCAGTAACTTGAATTTCCTTCCATAGGCTAACAGTGACTGGTTTCACTTGGAAATTCTTCTAAGTGTTGAGTTTTGGAACTTTATAATATTCCTCTAAAATCAGCTGAACTACGAATTCCGATTTACTCACCTGTTATCAGGAGAGAACCCAGTGCTGCATCTTTAGCCCAGCACTGACCCTGAAAAGTAATTCTAACCGTACTTACCAGTAACTTGTATTTCCTTCCATAGGAATCCATTGTCTGGTTTTCAGCAGAAAAGATTCAAAGTGTCGATTTTCACAAACTACAAATATTCCTTAAAAATCGCCTGTATGACTTAAACGCATTCTTTCAACTGTTTACAGGAGATGCACCAGTGCTGGATCCAGGATCCACCACTGAGTAAGAAAAAGTAACGATAACACTACTTACCTGCTAAGTGAATTTCTTCCCATAGGATAACATTGGTGATTGTTTGTGAAAAAGTTTCTAAGTGTCAACTTTTAAAATACAATAATATTCCTTAAAATCAGTACTGTAACCAAAACGCTTTTACTCAACTGTTTACAGGAGATGTCCCAGGACTGAATCTAGGATCCAGTCCTGTGGTTAGAAAAGTAATCCATAAAGTAACTAATTGCATTTAACTAGAAATTCACATTGAGCTCAATGTTGCATTGTGTTTGAAATTGTGTTGCCCATTGCAACAACTGTAACTACTGTACTTAAAAGTCTATTGCCTATTTGCAAAGAATTTAAACTAAAGTAATTCATTCTGAGAAAGTATATTTTGTAATGTAATGTATAATGTAATTACAATGTAATTTAAAAATAAATAGTTTAAAAAAATGTAGAAAATCAGTATAAAAAAAATAAAGATAACAATTAATACATTTAAAAATTGTCATTTACAAAACCTTGGAAATTCACTGAAAAAACCCATAGGTTTCAGACATGTTATAGTTAGGAATTAGCATTTAAAAAACCTTTGAAATTCACTGAAAAAACCATAGGTTTCAGGCACGTTATAGTTAGAAATTAGCATTTAAAAACCTTTGAAATTCACTGAAAAAACCATAGGTTTCAGGCACGTTATAGTTAGAAATTAGCATTTAAAAAACCTTTGAAATTCACTGAAAAAACCATAGGTTTTAGACAGGTTATAGTTAGAAATTAGCATTTAAAAAACCTTTGAAATTCACTGAAAAACCCATAGGTTTCAGGCACGTTATAGTTAGAAATTAACATTTAAAAACCTTTGAAATTCACTGAAAAAACCATAGGTTTCAGACACGTTATAGTTAGAAATTTGCATTTAAAAAACCTTTGAAATTCACTGAAAAAACCATAGGTTTTAGGGACAGTTATAGTTAGTTGGACATTGCACTCGTACAAAACCTGTGAAATTCCCCAGTTATAGTTAGTTCAGCTAACTATAACTCGCGCCCCGCAATGCACTGCTGATGACGTCACATATTACATCACTCATGACATGGTCAGTGACATCACTGATGACATCACTGATGACATCTCAAATGACATCACTGATGACATCACTGATGACATCATCCACGTGATAATCTGATGCACCACCTCACACCCTAATATAACCTTTGATACACCCACTCTAAATTACAGACTGCCATTCGCAAAACCATAGACACTCCAACACCAATAACTACATACCCACTCACTGATTCTTAGGTCTACACACACATCCACTCACTCACCCGTACAGTCACTCATACTTACGGTCACTCAGTACAGGACTAGCATATGCACTCATACTCCTATATAGACACTCAAACACTGCCACTCATCCATAGAGGTACTCACACACCTAGTCAGTCATGCAAATAATTAAACACACTGCCATTTACTCACCTATACAGTTATACACACACCAGCTCACTTACTCATACAAATACTAGCATATTCTTATGCTCTTATACAATCACTGATACAAGCACACACTCATCCATACAGTCACTCTCACAATCACACACTCGCTTATAGCTATTTATATACTCCAACACACATATATACTGCCTTTCACATATGTAGTTACTCACACATGTACCACTGGGACATACATTCACTCACTAACACACTCTTACACACACTTACCCACCCATACAGTCTATCACAGATGCACTCTTGAAACCATCCACCCAGTGAATCACCCACTCACACATCTATGCACAGAGTCGCACACACCCCACCCACACAAACACTCAGGCATCCATATAGATACTCAGACAACCAATCAATAACTCATATAGACACTCATGTAGCTATTCACAAACCCATGCAGCCACTTACACAGCAACAGACAGACGGATTCAGACATTCACCCAGTTTAGTCACTAACCCATGCATTCAGTAAGATACGTTTAATCGCTCACTTATAGAGTTAGTCACGCACCTACTAAATCATCCATACAGACACTTATACACCCACTCATTCTTCAATATGCCTTTCCCTATATATATTAAAAATATTTAAACTTTACAGAAACACACAGTCACTACATCATGTCATCAGTGATGTCATTTGAGATGTCATCAGTGATGTCATCAGTGATGTCACTGACCATGTCATGAGTGATGTAATATGTGACGTCATCAGCAGTGCATTGCGGGGCGCGAGTTATAGTTAGCTGAACTAACTATAACGGGGGAATTTCACGGGTTTTGTACGAGTGCAATGTCCAACTAACTATAACTGTCCCTAAAACCTATGGTTTTTTCAGTGAATTTCAAAGGTTTTTTAAATGCAAATTTCTAACTATAACGTGTCTGAAACCTATGGTTTTTTCAGTGAATTTCAAAGGTTTTTTAAATGCTAATTTCTAACTATAACGTGCCTGAAACCTATGGTTTTTTCAGTGAATATATATATATTCATTATTATGTATGTATGTTTCACTTTTTAAATTAAGTTCATTTGTTATATTTGTTAAAATGTATATTAAATCTACTTTATTTTTTAAAATTAATTTTATTATTTAATATATTTAATATGTATTATTTTATTTTATATATATATAAAAATTAATATTTTGTACAACTATATTTTTGACATCGATATTTTTTTGCGATATTTTTGTACTTACCTGTTTAAGTATAGGGAGTCGATATTTTTGCATTCTATAATTTTTCATTGATATCTTTTACTTCTATATTTTTTACATCAATATTCTGTCAGTGAACCTGTATACAGAACACAGTGGCTAGACTCATCCTTGACCTTCCCAAACAAACCCACCTCACCTCAAGAAGCTACACTGGATCCCCATTCAGAAGAGATGCCAATTCAAGATGCTGACCCACGCCTAGAAGGTCCTTCACAGTCAAGGACCAGCACACATCAACGACCGACTGAACTTACACCAACCCTCCAGACACCTGCGCTCTGCTTCTCTCTTCCTCACACACACACACACACACAGACCCCGCATCCATTGAAGCAACAATGGAGGATGCTCCTTCTCCTACCTCGCCGCCAAGTCTTGGAATGACCTCCCCCTCCATCTACAATCCTCCATCTCCCTGCTGGAATTCAGGAAAGGACTCAAGACCTGGATATTTAAATGATCACTCCCTAAGCAACACAGTTCTCACCACCTGGATACCCTCCTGGGTAATTAGCCTCTCTTTAGTAGCCCTGATTGATTGATTGATTGATTGATTGATTGATTGATTGATTGATTGATAAACAGGATCGTACTTTAATTGCGGCAAGGTGGTTGGTTACCATTTGCCTTTTTTTCCACCTGGGGCAAGTCGAAATGGGTGAACAAAATTTCTCATTCTCTGATTACTGTGGATTGCAAAGGAAAAAAATGTCTACACCTACCAATGAGAGCAAATAAACTCATCTTCAAACATTTACAAGAGGACATAAATGGCAGTGTAGCCTTAATATCTAGTGCTTGCCTTTCTTTCCAATAAAGGCATTGCTTAGAGGAGGAGTACTAACTCCTGAATCAGGTAGCAAGAGGACTAGGTTGCCAACACCTAGTTCAGTAGGAGCAATCTGACAGAAATGTCTCTTGTAGATGACCAGACTAGCTCTAGATATATTGATGTATGTTTTCTTTTATTTTCCCCATTATCACTACAGTATTAGGATCCTTTCTTGCACAGAATCAGGGTTTATGAAAATGGGTTGAGAAAAGATGTCAACTGATGATGGAAGCAAGGAGTTACAGTTCTGGCAGACATCTCTAGTCCGAGGAATGCCGGAGTGCATAGTGAGATCATCCACCTGGTGTTCGATAAGCAAGGCTACACAGAATAAAATTTGTTGGGACGTCAACAGGGAACTGAGCAGTGGAAATGCTTCAAAGGGGGTCAAAAAATGTGTTTCAATCATCAGCTCACTTCACACATAACATAACCAGTACATTTCTGATTACCCCTGTGAATTATTTATTTGCTCATATATTTATCTATATTAGTTTTCTGCATGGTGCTTAGCACCACACAGCATTGATTTCAATGTGCTACATATTCAGTAGACAAGTTTGAATGGAAAAACTATAAGGTTGCAAAAGCACAAAAGGTGATGCTAAAGATGATGCCTGAACTTTGCCCACGCACATCCTTCAGTGCATTGAAGCTGAGTGCCATAATACATCAGTATGTTTTCACATATCTTATGAATTTCAGGAAACCATCTTCAAGTCGGAAGCGAAGGGGTAGGGTGTTCCAGATGTCCACAGGTTAGAGGCTTCTGTAACATGCATCACAAAAATACACATCAGTAATGGCAGGAGAGTGATTACAAAGGTACTGCACGCCTAGTGTACAGTAGGAGGAATTCCAAGGCAGTCATGTGATCTGATGGTTCCTGGTAGTGTAACAATGTTGGGTTTAAAAAATAAGGACCATGGGTGAAGACCCTGGGTCAGCCCGAGATAGAACCACTAAGCCTTTGTTCCACTGTAATACGCTTCTAACAGTCTCTAATCTGACACTTGTACTTGTTAACTACCACCTAAAGTAGGACAAGGGCAGGATTCTGACAAAGGGACAAAGGGATCAGCAGAAGGATATCATCTTCCTCTGGGCGCAATGAGGAGATATAAGAGGTGTTCGAAATTGCAAAATTTTGTTTAATGAAATCAAGCAAAATTTTACAAAATTCACTATGTGATTTCTTGTGTTAAAATAGAACTTGAAGGCATACCTCCCTTACAAAATTCATGTGAGATACCAGCAAAGGGACTGGTTTGCTGAAAACATGTCTCCCACAAGTCATTTTCTGCTTAAACCTGCCCTATGTGGAAAAAGACAGTGCAACATTTTCGAACTCATGAAATTCATGACACAGAGGAAGAACGTGTATACAGAGATCTTTTTAAGGTACTGGGACACAATATTGAATCATAAATATAGAGCTACACAAATATCGAGTTTCAAATACCATGTCACATAAATGTCGTGAGGCAGAAATATTGTTGCCAAAAATATTGATTTTTTAAGGTAATATCATTTTCAAGAATAGCGTTGTTAATATTGTTTTCAATAATATAGTTTTAAAAAATATTGTATTTTCATTATCTTTATGTGTTTAAAATATTTTAATTCTATATGTTATATATTGTTTGCATAATTGTTGTTAATATCTTAAATATAGTTTGTAATTTTAAGTTATTTATAATTTTTATTTAATTATTAATAGCAATTTATAGTGTTGTAGTAGGTTGTGAGGTTTGCAGTGGTACAGAGTGGAAAGTTAATTAAGTATAAGAATAAATCACCCCTGGCACTGTTTGGATTGACTGTTATTTGAGGAAGGAGTGTGCGCAATATGCAGCTGTGGTTGCAGAGTGGATATATATATATATAGTCACTGAAAAAACCACAGGTTTCAGGGACGTTATAGTTAGAAATTAGCATTTAAAAAACCTTAGAAATTCACAGAAAAAACCACAGGTTTCAGGGACGTTATAGTTAGTTGGACATTTCACTCGTACTGCTGATGACGTCACATATTACATCATTCATGACATGGTCAGTGACATCACTGATGACATCACTGATCACATCTCAAATGACATCACTGATGACATCACTGATGACATCATCCAGTGACTGTGTGTTTCTGTAAAGTTTAAATATGTTTTATATATATATAGGCCAAGGTGTATTGAAGAATGAGTGGGTGTATAAGTGTCTGAATGGATGATTTAGTAGGTGCATGACTGACTGTATAAGTGAGTGATTAAATGTGTCTTACTGAATGCATGGGTTAGTGACCGATGCAGACATTCACACAGTTTAGTTTGTCAGTTGGTGTGTAAGCGGTTGCATGGGTTGGTGAGTAGCTAAATGAGGGTCTATAAGCGTTATTGATTGGTTGTCTGAGTATTTGTATGGGTGCCTGAGTGTCTGTGTGGGTGGGTGGGGGGATGTGACTCTGTGCATAGATGTGTGAGTGGGTGATTCACTGGGTGTATGGCTTCAAGAGTGCATCTGTGAAAGGCTGTATGGGAGGGTGAGTGTGTGTATGGGTGTGTTGGTGAGTGAATGGATGCCTCTGTGGTACATGTGTGAGTAACTGCATATGTGAAAGGCAGTATATGTGAGTGTTGGAGTATATCAATGACTATATGTGAGAGTGAGTGATTGTGAGAGTGGCTATATAGATGAGTGTGTACTTGTATTAGTTATTGTAAAAGAGTGTAAGTATGTGTTAGTATATGTTTGAATAAGTGAGGTGGAGTGTGTATAACTGTATAGGTGAGTAAGTTCAAAGTTCAAAATAAGCTTTATTCGATTTTATTCGTTTAAAATCACAAAAGCAGACAGTTTTAAAAAACATTTCATATATACATTAAGTTTAAAAGAACACATAGGCACCGCAGCTCACTCAAAATAGATTATTCCATATAACTTAATCTCCGTAAGGTACATTTAAGAAAAGCGAGTTGACCCTCAGGATTAATACATTCTATTCTGTTTTCAGAATAAGTTTAACCGTTTAAACTTTTCCTTACTCTCAATATGTTTTTTAAAAAACTAGTCATGGCACATATCTAAGAATTGTAAATATAAAAAAGCAGGTCTACATTGCCTCTATCCCCCAGCTTTAACAATGGTAGGATCCATCTAGCTCTTTCCTTTGCATAAAATTTACAAAATAGGGTCACATGAATAGTAGATTGTGGTACCACGTTGTCGCATGGGCAAAGGCAGAGTTCTCTAGACCAGTCGTTAAGCTCTGGATAACTAACCAATCGATGGAAGCTACCAAACCTAAACCCCTCTGTACAGCATAAAAGATATGGTTGAATGTCATTTATTATCAGGGTCAATTGATGCTGGGCTACCGTCCCTTTGTTCATCTCCAGGGCAGCTCTAAGTGTCTCTAGGTGGGCCATGCAGATTCATTTAAACTCCTTCCTAGTAATAGAATTCATTTTCTCTGGAGAAGTATAATAATCTAAATGCCCTAGATCAATCATACATTTTTTGACATAATTCAACCAGGTGATCTTACTTGCATGGTCCAGGTTCATCGAATCCTTAATTATCTCTCTATCTAGACCTGTACAACTAGAGGTCCAATTTCTGCGCCAAAGTAGTACAGGTTGCACCTTGATAACATTGGAGATGTAGGGAATACCCAAATCACTGTGACAATTAAAAACTGGGGAACTGGCTGGTACTGCTAAAATAAATCTTAAAAATGCATTTTCCACACGTTGAATCGGGGATACAGCATAAAAACCCCAAACTCCCACCCCAAATATCGCAATACTTATACACTTTGCTTGATATATCTTAAGGAGAATACCCAGGGGCTTTTTGCCCATTTTTTGGGAGAAATTAACAACAGCTGCGGTCGACTTCATAAAAAGTAGACTCCTACTCTTAACCGCTGGACCCCAGGAACCTGTATGCGCAAATAAAACACCCAAATAAGTAAAAATATTTGTGGAGTCCACCCTACTATCCCCTAATGGGAGGCTACTACATTTATTTCTCCCCCTCCCGCAGGTCATGACAAATGTTTTTTTCGCATTTAGTTTTAATCCTAAATTATCCATGAAGCTAGTATATGTGGCAAGGGCTTTCTGCAGACCTAACTGCGTGCGGGCCATAAGTACAGCGTCATCTGCGTAGAGGAGGGAGACTATTGGAAGTTTGTTGACATATGATGGATCTCTCGCCTTTCCTTCAAGTTCCTGTTCCAAAGCGTTGGTATATAAAGTGAACAGGAACTTCGCCAAGACGCAGCCTTGTCTCACACCCCTCTCCACGCTAAACGGCGCAGTACATTCCCCTTTGGATCCATACCGCACCTTAGCAGTAGCCCCGGAATATAATTGTCTTAAAAACTGAACCAATACCGGATCGATCTTCAGATTCGTCAGAATATTCCACAATTTGTTGTGTATAACACAATCAAATGCGGCTGTAAAATCTACGAATGCCACATAAAATTTCCCAGCTTTTGCCTGAGTGTACTTTCCGATTAAAATACTAAGATTTAAAACCTGCTCATTTGTCCCTAACCCCTGCCTAAAACCATATTGCACATCACTTATAATATTATTCTCATCTGCCCAGGTGTGTAATTTATCCAAAACAACCCTTCCCATTACCTTCATCAGGGAATCTAACAGGGATATCGGGCGATAACATGCCGGATTTTCCCGTTCCCCTTTTTTAAAAATCGGTATTATTACTGACTCCGACCAGGTCTTAATAAAGCCTTTCGCACAACAGGCTTGGAGGACCCGCGTTATCAGCGGTGACCATAGTAATGGGTTTGACTTGAACAGGTCAATTGGCAGCCCGTCGGGACCTGGGGCCTTACCGCCCTTGCTTGCGTTTATTGCCCCGATTACCTCGTCATGAGTAATTTGAAGGTCAATGGGTGAAAAAATAGTAGGATCTCCCCCCTGTTGATTCAAAGAATCTGGAATGTTTTCCACATTCCCCTGAGTACTATAGACCCTTGAGAAAAAGTCTACCCATGTTTTCTCATCTATTGCGACTGCTATTGTCGCAACGTCCTTTTTACTAAAAAACGGTGCATTCACTGCCCGCCAAAATAAGGAACAATTTTTACTCAGTGATGCTTCATGGAGAGTAACCCATGCTTGATCTGGCCAGATTGTAAGACTTTCTGCATTCTCTAATCTCTCCCTGATCTCTCTCTGTCCTATGAAGGGCCTCTTTTAATCGGGTATATGTTTTTGTGCAGTTTGAATCAAACCACCCATTTTTAGAATCACGAGTACCCTTGTTTTCTACTCTAAATAGATTTTGAATAGTCAGAGTGATCTGGGAAAATGCACTCAAAATCTTTTCATGAGAAGTACTTTCCTGCAAACACACTAGAATTGATTTGTAAGCCTTAGATATAATTTGCTTATTCAACTTGACTGGATTATGACTAGCCCAGCGCAGAGCATATCCGTTTTGGCGGGACAGGGAGATGCTTTGGGTCCAGACCAATTTATTATTTATTTGCTGATCAATAGCATTTGGCAAGGCTTTATCAATGCTTAGGGGCAGATGATCACTCATAACATTTGAGTGGATTTTATAATTTGCAATCCAATTAGCGTAGCAGTTTGGGACGATTATAAAATCTATTATAGATTGGAGTCCCCTGCCTATAAAGGTATAATCAAAATCCACTCTGGGGGAACACAACTGATTAGCAAAGCCATAATCATGAAAAAACAAAATTTCATTAAACTTCTCCCCACTTTCCGAATGCTCAAAATGAGTCAGAGGATCATCCTCTTCTGTTTTTAAGCCACAAACATCGAACCCTACTAATGGGCATAAACTAACATTAAAATCACCCCCAAATAGTAATCATATCTGTACCTTTAGGCGCCCTTAGCTTACCAAGATCATCGATGAGCCGTCTTAAGATATCCCCCAACTGTCCCTTTTCTATATTATTATAAAAATGTATTACAATCAAGATACAATTAGGGTCCAAATAAATTGATACTATTTGGTAATATATTGCAGATTTTATCAATTACATTTTTGTACCCCAGCAGATTTGAAATATAGACGCAAATCCCCCTTGTGTCTCCCATGTGTTGACTGTACTGCTGGCGTATGATATGTCTTATATCCATCTATATTGACTTCGTCTAGCAACCAAGTCTCCTGAAAACACAGGATGTCAAATGTATCAATAAAATCAAGCCAAGCTAAGGTGAGTAAATGGGAGTGTGATTGATTCTTTGCATGACTGACTAGGTGTGTGAGTAACTCTATGGATGTGTGGCGGTGTGTGAGTGTCTGTATAGATATGTGAGTGCATATGATAGTGCCATATTGATGGATGACTGCATGTATGAGTGACTGTATGGGTGAATGAGTGGATGTGTGTGTAGACCTAGGAATTAGTGAGTGGGTATGTACTAACTGGTATTGGTGTGTGTATGGTTTCGAAAATGGTAGTCTGTATTTTAGAGTGGGTGTATCAAAGGTTATATTAGGGTATGAGGAGGTGCATCAGATTATCACGCGGATGATGTCATCAGTGATGTCATCAGTGATGCCATTTGAGATGTCATCAGTGATGTCACTGACCATGTCATGAATGATGTAATATGTTACGTCATCAGCAGTGCATTGCGGGGGCGCGAGTTATAGTTAGCTGAACTAACTATAACGGCCGAATTTCTGTGGTTTTGTACGACTGAAATGTCCAACTAACTATAACGTCCCTGAAACCTGTGGTTTTTTCAGTGAATTTCTAAGGTTTTTTAAACGCTAATTTCTAACTATAATATCCCTGAAACCTATGGTTTTTTCAGTGAATTTCAAAGGTTTTTTAAATGCTAATTTCTAACTATAACGTCCCTGAAACCTGTGGTTTTTTCAGTGAATTTCAACGGTTTTTTAAATGCTAATTTCTAACTATGCCTACAAAGGTAGGACATGTGCAGAAAGAAGAAGAAAGGCGCAGAAAGAAGCAAGAGAAATGCAGAAAGAGGCAACAGAAGTCCTGAAAGACGAAGAAAGGTGCAAAAGAAGCAAGAGATGTGCAGAAAGAACCAACAGAGGAGCAGAAAGAGGCCTTGTTGCAAAGTCATCCTGTGCCCCCAACTTTTTGCTGATGGGTACTGGTGGTAACTGACTCTGACTAACCTGGCCTGGAGCCAGTGCTATGCTGAAAGACACTTAGAATACAGTGAAAACACCTACATACACTAGGGTACACTATGGGTTGGAGTACCCCTGTGACTGGCATGACCTCCCCTGTATGGCCCTAGTACATAATAGGGCAGGGGGATTAAAACTACCTCTAACTAAGAGGTGTAGAAGGAGGCAAGAGAAGTGCAGAAAGAAGCAACACCGGTGCCGAAAGAGGCAAGGGAGGTGCAGAAAAAAGCAAGTGAAGTGCAGAAAGAGGCAAGTGAGGTGCTGAAAGAAGCAAGAGCAGTGCAGAAAGAACCAACAGAGGTGTAAAAAGAGGCAAAAGGGGTGCAGAAAAGGGTAGGAGAGGTGCACAAAGAGGCAAGAGAGGTGCAGAAAGAGGCAGGAGGGGTGCAGAAAGAAGGAAGAGAAGTGCAGAAAGAGGCAAGAGAATTGCTGAAAGAAGCAACAGAGGTATAGAAAGAAACAAGAGAAGTGCAGAAAGAGGCAAGTAAGGTGCAGATAGAAGCAAGAGCAGTGCAGAAGAACCAACAGATGTGCAGAAAGAGGGAAGAGGGGTGGAGAGAGAGGCAAGAGGGATGCAGAAAAATGTAGGATGGGTGCACAAAGAGGCAAGAGAGGTACAGAAAAAGGCAGTAGGGGTGCAGAAAGAAGGAAGAGAAGTGCAGAAAAAAACAAGAAAAGTACAGAAAGAGGTAAAAGATGTACATAAAGAGACAACAGGGGTGCAGAAACAAGCAAGACAGGTGCAGAAAGAAGCATGGAAAGTGCAGAATGAAGCAACAGGGGTGCAGAAAGAGGCAAGAGAAGTGCAGAAACAGGCAGGGGAAGTGCACAAAGAGGCAAGAGAATTGCTGAACGAAGCAACAGAGGTGTAGAAAGAAGCAAGAAAAGTGCAGAAAGAGGCAAGTGAGATGCAAAAACAGGCAGGAAAGGTACAGAAAGAGGGAAGACGAATGCAGAAAGAGACAACAGGGGTGCAGAAAGAAGCAAATGAGGTGCAGAAAGAGGCAATAGAAGTACAGAAAGAGGGAAGAGAGGTGAAGAAAAAGGCAAGAAAAGTACAGAAAGAGGCAAAAGAGGTACATAAAGAGACAACAGGGGTGCAGAAAGAAGCAAGACAGGTGCAGAAAGAAGCATGGAAAGTGCAGAATGAAGCAACAGGGGTGCAGAAAGAGGCAAGAGAAGTGTAGAAAGGAGCAAGTGAGGTGCAGAAAGAGCCAACAGAGGTGCAATAAGAGGCAAGAGAGGTGCAGAAACAGGCAAGAGAAGTGCACAAAGAGGCAAGAGAATTGCTGAAAGAAACAACAGAGGTGTAGAAAGAAGCAAGAAAAGTGCAGAAAGAGGCAAGTGAGATGCAAAAACAGGCAGGAGAGGTACAGAAAGAGGGAAGACGAGTGCTGAAAGAGACAACAGGGGTGCAGAAAGAACCAAATGAGGTGCAGAAAGAGGCAACAGACGTGCAGAAAGAGGGAAGAGAGGTGCAGAAAAAGCCAAGAAAAGTGCAGAAAGAGGCAAAAGAGGTACATAAAGAGACAACAGGGGTGCAGAAAGAAGCAAGACAGGTGCAGAAAGAAGCATGGAAAGTGCAGAATGAAGCAACAGGGGTGCAGAAAGAGGCAAGAGACGTGCAGAAACAGGCAAGAGAAGTGCACAAAGAGGCAGGGGAATTGCTGAAAGAAGCAACATAGGTGTAGAAAGAAGCAAGAAAAGTGCAGAAAGAGGCAAGTGAGATGCAAACACAGGCAGGAAAGTTACAGAAAGAGGGAAGACGAGTGCATAAAGAGACAACAGGGGTGCAGAAAGAAGCAAATGAGGTGCAGAAAGAGGCAACAGACGTGCAGAAAGAGGGAAGAGAGGTGCAGAAAAAGGCAAGGAAAGTGCAGAATGAGGCAAAAGAGGTACATAAAGAGACAACAGGGGTGCAGAAAGAAGCATGACAGGTGCAGAAAGAAGCATGGAAAGTGCAGAATGAAGCAACAGGGGTGCAGAAAGAGGCAAGAGAAGTGCAGAAACAGGCAAGGGAAGTGCACAAAGAGGCAAGAGAATTGCTGAAAGAAGCAACAGAGGTGTAGAAAGAAGCAGGAAAAGTGCAGAAAGAGGCAAGTGAGGAGCAAAGACAGGCAGGAAAGGTACAGAAAGAGGGAAGACGAGTACAGAAAGAGACAACAGGGGTGCAGAAAGAAGCAAATGAGGTGCAGAAAGAGGCAACAGACGTGCAGAAAGAGGGAAGAGAGGTGCAGAAAGAGGCAAGATAAGTGCACAAAGAGGCAAGAGAATTGCTGAAAGAAGCAACAGTGGTGTCGAATGAAACTAGAAAAGTGCAGAAAGAGGCAAGTGAGATGCAAAAAGAGGCAGGAAAGGTACAGAAAGAGGGAAGACTAGTGCAGAAAGAGACAACAGGAGTGCAGAAAGAAGCAAATGAGGTGCAGAAAGAGGCAACAGATGTGGAGAAAGAGGGAAGAGAGGTGCAGAAAAAGGCAAGAAAAGTGCAGAAAGAGGCAAAGAGGTACATAAAGAAACAACAGGAGTGCAGAAAGAAGCAAGACAGGTGCAGAAAGAAGCATGGAAAGTACAGAATGAAGCAACAGGGGTGCAGAAAGAGGCAAGAGAAGTGTAGAAAGGAGCAAATGAGGTGCAGAAAGAGCCAACAGAGGTGCAAAAAGAGGCAAGAGAGGTGCAGAAACAGGTAAGAGAAGTGCAGAAAGAGGTAAGAGAATTGCAGAAAGAAGCAACAGAGGTGTAGAAAGAAGCAGTAAAAGTGCATAAAGAGGCAAGTGAGGAGCACAAACAGGCAGGAAAGGTACAGAAAGAGGGAAGACGAGTGCAGAAAGAAACAACAGGGGTGCAGAAAGAAGCAAATGAGGTGCAGAAAGAAGCAACAGACGTGCAGAAAGAGGGGAGAGAGGTGCAGAAAAAGGCAAGAAAAGTGCAGAAAGAGGCAATAGAGGTACATAAAGAGACAACAGGGTGCAGAAAGAAGCAAGACAGGTGCAGAAAGTAGCATGGAAAGTGCAGAATGAAGCAACAGGGGTGCAGAAAGAGGCAAGAGACGTGCAGAAACAGGCAAGAGAAGTGCACAAAGAGGCAGGGGAATTGCTGAAAGAAGCAACATAGGTGTAGAAAGAAGCAAGAAAAGTGCAGAAAGAGGCAAGTGAGATGCAAAAATAGGCAGGAAAGGTACAGAAAGAGGGAAGACGAGTGCATAAAGAGACAACAGGGGTGCAGAAAGAAGCAAATGAGGTGCAGAAAGAGGCAACAGACGTGCAGAAAGAGGGAAGAGAGGTGCAGAAAACGGTAAGAAAAGTGCAGAAAGAGGCAAAATAGGTACATAAAGGGACAACAGAGGTGCAGAAAGAAGCAAGACAGGTGCAGAAAGAAGCATGGAAAGTACAGAATGAAGCAACAGGGGTGCACAAAGAGGCAAGAGAAGTGCAGAAACAGGCAGGGGAAGTGCACAAAGAGGCAAGAGAATTGCTGAACGAAGCAACAGAGGTGTAGAAAGAAGCAAGAAAAGTGCAGAAAGAGGCAAGTGAGATGCAAAAACAGGCAGGAAAGGTACAGAGAGAGGGAAGACGAGTGCAGAAAGAGACAACAGGGGTGCAGAAAGAAGCAAATGAGGTGCAGAAAGAGGCAACATACGTACAGAAAGAGGGAAGAGAGGTGCAGAAAAAGGCAAGAAAAGTACAGAAAGAGGCAAAAGAGGTACATAAAGAGACAACAGTGGTGCAGAAAGAAGCAAGACAGGTGCAGAAAGAAGCATGGAAAGTGCAGAATGAAGCAACAGGGGTGCAGAAAGAGGCAAGAGAAGTGTAGAAAGGAGCAAGTGAGGTGCAGAAAGAGCCAACAGAGGTGCAATAAGAGGCAAGAGAGGTGCAGAAACAGGCAAGAGAAGTGCACAAAGAGGCAAGAGAATTGCTGAAAGAAACAACAGAGGTGTAGAAAGAAGCAAGAAAAGTGCAGAAAGAGGCAAAAGAGGTACATAAAGAGACAACAGGGGTGCAGAAAGAAGCAAGACAGGTGCAGAAAGAAGCATGGAAAGTGCAGAATGAAGCAACAGGGGTGCAGAAAGAGGCAAGAGACGTGCAGAAACAGGCAAGAGAAGTGCACAAAGAGGCAGGGGAATTGCTGAAAGAAGCAACATAGGTGTAGAAAGAAGCAAGAAAAGTGCAGAAAGAGGCAAGTGAGATGCAAACACAGGCAGGAAAGTTACAGAAAGAGGGAAGACGAGTGCATAAAGAGACAACAGGGGTGCAGAAAGAAGCAAATGAGGTGCAGAAAGAGGCAACAGACGTGCAGAAAGAGGGAAGAGAGGTGCAGAAAAAGGCAAGGAAAGTGCAGAATGAGGCAAAAGAGGTACATAAAGAGACAATAGGGGTGCAGAAAGAAGCATGACAGGTGCAGAAAGAAGCATGGAAAGTGCAGAATGAAGCAACAGGGGTGCAGAAAGAGGCAAGAGAAGTGCAGAAACAGGCAACGGAAGTGCACAAAGAGGCAAGAGAATTGCTGAAAGAAGCAACAGAGGTGTAGAAAGAAGCAGGAAAAGTGCAGAAAGAGGCAATTGAGGAGCAAAGACAGGCAGGAAAGGTACAGAAAGAGGGAAGACGAGTGCAGAAAGAGACAACAGGGGTGCAGAAAGAAGCAAATGAGGTGCAGAAAGAGGCAACAGACGTGCAGAAAGAGGGAAGAGAGGTGCAGAAAGAGGCAAGATAAGTGCACAAAGAGGCAAGAGAATTGCTGAAAGAAGCAACAGTGTTGTCGAATGAAACTAGAAAAGTGCAGAAAGAGGCAAGTGAGATGCAAAAAGAGGCAGGAAAGGTACAGAAAGAGGGAAGACTAGTGCAGAAAGAGACAACAGGAGTGCAGAAAGAAGCAAATGAGGTGCAGAAAGAGGCAACAGATGTGGAGAAAGAGGGAAGAGAGGTGCAGAAAAAGGCAAGAAAAGTGCAGAAAGAGGCAAAAGAGGTACATAAAGAAACAACAGGAGTGCAGAAAGAAGCAAGACAGGTGCAGAAAGAAGCATGGAAAGTACAGAATGAAGCAACAGGGGTGCAGAAAGAGGCAAGAGAAGTGTAGAAAGGAGCAAATGAGGTGCAGAAAGAGCCAACAGAGGTGCAAAAAGAGGCAAGAGAGGTGCAGAAACAGGTAAGAGAAGTGCAGAAAGAGGTAAGAGAATTGCAGAAAGAAGCAACAGAGGTGTAGAAAGAAGCAGTAAAAGTGCATAAAGAGGCAAGTGAGGAGCACAAACAGGCAGGAAAGGTACAGAAAGAGGGAAGACGAGTGCAGAAAGAAACAACAGGGGTGCAGAAAGAAGCAAATGAGGTGCAGAAAGAAGCAACAGACGTGCAGAAAGAGGGGAGAGAGGTGCAGAAAAAGGCAAGAAAAGTGCAGAAAGAGGCAATAGAGGTACATAAAGAGACAACAGGGGTGCAGAAAGAAGCAAGACAGGTGCAGAAAGTAGCATGGAAAGTGCAGAATGAAGCAACAGGGGTGCAGAAAGAGGCAAGAGACGTGCAGAAACAGGCAAGAGAAGTGCACAAAGAGGCAGGGGAATTGCTGAAAGAAGCAACATAGGTGTAGAAAGAAGCAAGAAAAGTGCAGAAAGAGGCAAGTGAGATGCAAAAACAGGCAGGAAAGGTACAGAAAGAGGGAAGACGAGTGCATAAAGAGACAACAGGGGTGCAGAAAGAAGCAAATGAGGTGCAGAAAGAGGCAACAGACGTGCAGAAAGAGGGAAGAGAGGTGCAGAAAACGGTAAGAAAAGTGCAGAAAGAGGCAAAATAGGTACATAAAGGGACAACAGGGGTGCAGTAAGAAGCAAGACAGGTGCAGAAAGAAGCATGGAAAGTACAGAATGAAGCAACAGGGGTGCACAAAGAGGCAAGAGAAGTGCAGAAACAGGCAGGAGAAGTGCACAAAGAGGCAAGAGAATTGCTGAACAGAAGCAACAGAGGTGTAGAAAGAAGCAAGGAAAAGTGCAGAAAGAGGCAAGTGAGATGCAAAAACAGGCAGGAAAGGTACAGAAAGAGGAAAGACGAGTGCAGAAAGAGACAACAGGGGTGCAGAAAGAAGCAAATGAGGTGCAGAAAGAGGCAACATACGTACAGAAAGAGGGAAGAGAGGTGCAGAAAAAGGCAAGAAAAGTGCAGAAAGAGGCAAAAGAGGTACATAAAGAGACAACAGTGGTGCAGAAAGAAGCAAGACAGGTGCAGAAAGAAGCATGGAAAGTGCAGAATGAAGCAACAGGGGTGCAGAAAGAGGCAAGAGAAGTGTAGAAAGGAGCAAGTGAGGTGCAGAAAGAGCCAACAGAGGTGCAATAAGAGGCAAGAGAGGTGCAGAAACAGGCAAGAGAAGTGCACAAAGAGGCAAGAGAATTGCTGAAAGAAACAACAGAGGTGTAGAAAGAAGCAAGAAAAGTGCAGAAAGAGGCAAAAGAGGTACATAAAGAGACAACAGGGGTGCAGAAAGAAGCAAGACAGGTGCAGAAAGAAGCATGGAAAGTGCAGAATGAAGCAACAGGGGTGCAGAAAGAGGCAAGAGAACGTGCAGAAACAGGCAAGAGAAGTGCACAAAGAGGCAAGAGAATTGCTGAAAGAAGCAACATAGGTGTAGAAAGAAGCAAGAAAAGTGCAGAAAGAGGCAAGTGAGATGCAAACACAGGCAGGAAAGGTACAGAAAGAGGGAAGACAAGTGCATAAAGAGACAACAGGGGTGCAGAAAGAAGCAAATGAGGTGCAGAAAGAGGCAACAGACGTGCAGAAAGAGGGAAGAGAGGTGCAGAAAAAGGCAAGGAAAGTGCAGAATGAGGCGAAAGAGGTACATAAAGAGACAATAGGGGTGCAGAAAGAAGCATGACAGGTGCAGAAAGAAGCATGGAAAGTGCAGAATGAAGCAACAGGGGTGCAGAAAGAGGCAAGAGAAGTGCAGAAACAGGCAAAGGGAAGTGCACAAAGAGGCAAGAGAATTGCTGAAAGAAGCAACAGAGGTGTAGAAAGAAGCAAGAAAAGTGCAGAAAGAGGCAAGTGAGGATGCAAAGACAGGCAGGAAAGGTACAGAAAGAGGGAAGACGAGTGCAGAAAGAGACAACAGGGGTGCAGAAAGAAGCAAATGAGGTGCAGAAAGAGGCAACAGACGTGCAGAAAGAGGGAAGAGAGGTGCAGAAAGAGGCAAGATAAGTGCACAAAGAGGCAAGAGAATTGCTGAAAGAAGCAACAGTGTTGTCGAGATGAAACTAGAAAAGTGCAGAAAGAGGCAAGTGAGATGCAAAAAGAGGCAGGAAAGGTACAGAAAGAGGGAAGACTAGTGCAGAAAGAGACAACAGGAGTGCAGAAAGAAGCAAATGAGGTGCAGAAAGAGGCAACAGATGTGCAGAAAGAGGGAAGAGTGGTGCAGAAAAAGGCAAGAAAAGTGCAGAAATAGGCAAAAGAGGTACATAAAGAAACAACAGGAGTGCAGAAAGAAGCAAGACAGGTGCAGAAAGAAGCATGGAAAGTACAGAATGAAGCAACAGGGGTGCAGAAAGAGGCAAGAGAAGTGTAGAAAGGAGCAAATGAGGTGCAGAAAGAGCCAACAGAGGTGCAAAAAGAGGCAAGAGAGGTGCAGAAACAGGTAGGAGAAGTGCAGAAAGAGGTAAGAGAATTGCAGAAAGAAGCAACAGAGGTGTAGAAAGAAGCAAGAAAAGTGCATAAAGAGGCAAGTGAGAGCACAAACAGGCAGGAAAGGTACAGAAAGAGGAAGACGAGTGCAGAAAGAAACAACAGGGGTGCAGAAAGAAGCAAATGAGGTGCAGAAAGAAGCAACAGACGTGCAGAAAGAAGGTAGAGAGGTGCAGAAAAAGGCAAGAAAAGTGCAGAAAGAGGCAATAGAGGTACATAAAGAGACAACAGGGGTGCAGAAAGAAGCAAGACAGGTGCAGAAAGAAGCATGGAAAGTGCAGAATGAAGCCAACAGGGGTGCAGAAAGAGGCAAGAGACGTGCAGAAACAGGCAAGAGAAGTGCACAAAGAGGCAAGAGAATTGCTGAAAGAAGCAACATAGGTGTAGAAAGAAGCAAGAAAAGTGCAGAAAGAGGCAAGTGAGATGCAAAAATAGGCAGGAAAGGTACAGAAAGAGGGAAGACGAGTGCATAGAGACAACAGGGGTGCAGAAAGAAGCAAATGAAGTGCAGAAAGAGGCAACAGACGTGCAGAAAGAGGGAAGAGAGGTGCAGAAAAAGGTAAGAAAATTGCAGAAAGAGGCAAAATAGGTACATAAAGGGACAACAGGGGTGCAGAAAGAAGCAAGACAGGTGCAGAAAGAAGCATGGAAAGTGCAGAATGAAGCAACAGGGGTGCAGAAAGAGGCAAGAGAAGTGTAGAAAGGAGCAAGTGAAGTGCAGAAAGAGCCAACAGAGGTGCAAAAAGAGGCAAGAGAGGTGCAGAAACAGGCAAGGGAAGTGCACAAAGAGGCACGAGAATCTCTGAAAGAAGCAACAGAGGTGTAGAAAGAATCAAGAAAAGTGCAGAAAGAGGCAAGTGAGATGCAAAAACAGGCAGCAAAGGTACAGAAAGAGTGAAGATGAGTGCTGAAAGAGACAACAGGGGTGCACACAAAAGCAAATGAGGTGCAGAAAGAGGCAACAGACATGCAGAAAGAGGGACGAGAGGTACAGAAAAAGGCAAGAAAAGTGCAGAAAGAGGCAAAAGAGGTATATAAAGAGACAACATGGGTGCAGAAAGAAGCAAGACAGGTGCAAAAGAAGCATGGAAAGTGCAGAATGAAGCAACAGGGGTGCAGAAAGAGCAAAGAGAAGTGCAGAAACAGGTAAGAGAAGTGCACAAAGAGGCAAGAAAATTCCTGAAAGAAACAACAGAGGTGTAGAAAGAAGCAAGAAAAGTGCAGAAAGAGGAAAGTGAGATGCAAAAACAGGCAGGAAAGGAACAGAAAGAGGTAAGACGACTACTGAAAGAGACAACAGGGGTGCAGAAAGAAGCACATGAGGTGCAGAAAGAGGCAACAGACATGCAGAAAGAGGGAAGAGAGGTGCAGAAAAAGGCAAGACAAGTGCAGAAAGAGTCAAAAGAGGTACATAAAGAGATAACAGAGGTGCAGAAAGAAGCAAAACAGGTGCAGAAAGAAGCATGGAAAGTACAGAATGAAGCAACAGGGGTGCACAAAGAGGCAAGAGAAGTGCAGAAACCGGTAAGAGAAGTGCACAAAGAGGCAAGAGAATTGCTGAAAGAAGCAACAGAGGTGTAGAAAGAAGCAAGAAAAGTGCAGAAAGAGGCAAGTGAGATGCAAAAACAGGCAGGAAAGGTACAGAAAGAGGTAAGACGAGTGCAGAAAGAGACAACAGGGGTGCAGAAAGAAGCACATGAGGTGCAGAAAGAGGCAACAGACAAGCAGAAAGAGGGAAGAGAGGTGCAGAAAAAGGCAAGACAAGTGCAGAAAGAGTCAAAAGAGGTACATAAAGAGATAACAGAGGTGCAGAAAGAAGCAAGACAGGTGCAGAAAGAAGCATGGAAAGTACAGAATGAAGCAACAGGGGTGCACAAAGAGGCAAGAGAAGTGCAGAAACAGGCAAGAGAAGTGCACAAAGAGGCAAGAGAATTGCTGAAAGAAGCAACAGAGGTGTAGAAAGAAGCAAGAAAAGTGCAGAAAGAGGCAAGTGAGATACAAAAACAGGCAGGAAAGGTACAGAAAGAGGGAAGACGAGTGCAGAAAGAGACAACAGGGGTGCAGAAAGAAGCAAATGAGGTGCAGAAAGAGGCAACAGACGTGCAGAAAGAGGGAAGAGAGGTGCAGAAAAAGGCAAGAAAAGTGCAGAAAGAGGCAAAAGAGGTACATAAAGAGACAACCGGGGTGCAGAAAGAAGCAAGACAGGTGCAGAAAGAAGCATGGAAAGTGCAGAATGAAGCAACATGGGTGCAGAAAGAGGCAAGAGAAGTGTAGAAACGAGCAAGTGAGGTGCAGAAAGAGCCAACAGAGGTGCAAAAAGAGATAAGGGAGGTGCAGAAACAGGCAAGAGACGTGCACAAAGAGGCAAGAGAATAGCTAAAAGAAGCAACAGAGGTGTAGAAAGAAGCAAGAAAAGTGCAGAAAGAGGCAAGTGAGATGCAAAAACAGGCAGGAAAGGTACAGAAAGAGGGAAGACGAGTGCAGAAAGAGACAACAGTAGTGCAGAAAGAAGCAAATGAGGTGCAGAAAGAGGCAACAGACGTGCAGAAAGAGGGAAGAGAGGTGCAGAAAAAGCCAAGAAAAGTGCAGAAAGAGGCAAAAGAGGTACATAAAGAGACAAGAGGGGTGCAGAAAGAAGCAAGACAGGTGCAGAAAGGTGCATGGAAAGTGCAGAATGAAGCAACAGGGGTGCAGAAAGAGGCAAGAGAAGTGTAGAAAGGAGCAAGTAAGGTGCAGAAAGAGCCAACAGAGGTGCAAAAAGAGGCAAGAGAGGTTCAGAAACATGCAAGAGAATTGCTGAAAGAAGCAACAGAGGGGTAGAAAGAAGCAAGAAAAGTACAGAAAGAGGCAAGTGAGATGCAAAAACAGGCAGCGAAGGTACAGAAAGAGGGAAGACGAGTGCAGAAAGAGACAACAGGGGTGCAGAAAGAAGCAAATGAGGTGCAGAAAGAGGCAACAGACGTGCAGAAAGAGGGAAGAGAGGTGCAGAAAAAGGCAAGAGCAGTGCAGAAAGAGGCAGAAGAGGTACATAAAGAGACAACAGGGGTGCAGAAAGAAGCAAGACAGGTGCAGAAAGAAGCATGGAAAGTGCAGAATGTAGCAACAGGCGTGCAGAAAGAGGCAAGAGATGTGCAGAAACAGGCAAGGGAAGTGCACAAAGAGGCAAGAGAATTGCTGAAAGAAGCAACAGAGGTGTAGAAAGAAGCAGGAAAAGTGCAGAAAGAGGCAAGTGAGGAGCAAAAACAGGCAGGAATGGTACAGAAAGAGGGAAGACGAGTGCAGAAAGAGATAACAGGGGTGCAGAAAGAAGCAAATGAGGTGCAGAAAGAAGCAACAGACGTACAGAAAGAGGGAAGAGAGGTGCAGAAAAAGGCAAGCAAAGTGCAGAAAGAGGCAATAGAGGTACATAAAGAGACAACAGGGGTGCAGAAAGAAGCAAGACAAGTGCAGAAAGAAGCATGGAAAGTGCAGAATGAAGCAAGAGGGGTGCAGAAAGAGGCAAGAGAAGTGTAGAAAGGAGCAAATGAGGAGCAAAAACAGGCAGGAAAGGTACAGAAAGAGGGAAGACGAGTGCAGAAAGACACAACAGGGGTGCAGAAAGAAGCACATGAGGTGCAGAAAGAGGCAACAGACATGCAGAAAGAGGGAAGAGAGGTGCAGAAAAAGGCAAGAAAAGTGCAGAAAGAGGCAAAAGCGGTACATAAAGAGACAACAGGGGTTCAGAAAGAAGCAATGCAGGTGCAGAAAGAAGCATGGAAAGTGCAGAATGAAGAAACAGGGGTGCAGAAAGAGGCAAGAGACGTGCAGAAACAGGCAAGAGAAGTGCACAAAGAGGCAGGGGAATTGCTGAAAGAAGCAACATAGGTGTAGAAAGAAGCAAGAAAAGTGCAGAAAGAGGCAAGTGAGATGCAACAACAGGCAGGAAAGGTACAGAAAGAGGGAAGACGAGTGCAGAAAGAGACAACAGGGGTGCATAAAGAAGCAAATGAGGTGTAGAAAGAAGCAACAGATGTGCAGAAAGAGGGAAGAGAGGTGCAGAAAAAGGCAAGAAAGGTGCAGAAAGTTGCAATAGAGGTACATAAAGAGAGAGCAGGGGTGCAGAAAGAAGCAAGACAGGTGCAGAAAGAAGCATGGAAAGTGCAGAATGAAGCAACAGGGGTGCAGAAAGAGGCAAGAGAAGTGTAGAAAGGAGCAAGTGAGATGCAGAAAGAGCCAACAGAGGTGCAAAAAGAGGCAAGAGAGGTGCAGAAACAGGCAAGAGAAGTGCACAAAGAGGCAAGAGAATTGCTGAAAGAAGCAACAGGGGTGTAGAAAGAAGCAAGAAAAGTGCAGAAAGAGGCAAGTGAGATTCAAAAACAGGCAGGAAAGGTACAGAAAGAGGGAAGACGAGTGCAGAAAGAGACAACAGGGGTGCAGAAAGAAGCACATGAGGTGCAGAAGGAGACAACAGGGGTGCAGAAAGAAGCAAGACAGGTGCAGAAAGATGCATGGAAAGTGTAAAATGAAGCAACAGGGGTGCAGAAAGAGGCAAGAGAAGTGAAGAAACAGGTAAGATAAGTGCACAAAGTGGCAAGAGAAATGCTGAAAGAATCAACAGAGGTGTAGAAAGAAGCAAGAAAAGTGCAGAAAGAGGCAAGTGAGATGCAAAAACAGGCAGGAAAGGTACAGAAAGAGGGAAGACGAGTGCAGAAAGAGACAACAGGGGTGCAGAAAGAAGCACATGAGGTGCAGAAAGAGGCAACAGCCGTGCAGAAAAAGGGAAGAGAGGTGCAGAAAAAGGCACGAAAAGTGCAGAAAGAGGCAAAAGAGGTATGTAAAGAGACAACAGGGCTGCAGAAAGAAGCAAGACAAGTGCAGAAAGAAGCATGGAAAGTGCAGAATGAAGCAACAGGGGTGCAGAAAGAGGCAAGAGAAGTGCAGAAAGAAGCAACAGGGGTGCAAAAAGAGGCGAGAGGTGCAGAAACAGGCAAGAGAAGTGCACAGAGAGGCAAGAGAATTGCTGAAAGAAGCAACAGAGGTGTAGAAAGAAGCAAGAAAAGTGCAGAAAGAGGCAAGTGAGATGCAAAAACAGGCAGGAAAGGTACACAAAGAGGAAAGAAGAGTGCAGAAAGAGACAACAGAGGTGCAGAAAGAAGCCAATGAGGTGCAGAAAGAGGCAACAGACTTGCAGAAAGAGGGAAGAGAGGTGCAGAAAGTACAAGAGATTTGCAGAATGAGGTCAAGAGAAGTGCAGAAAAAGAAAGAAACGTGCAGAAAGAAGCAACAGAAATGCAGAAAGAGGCAAGAGAGGCGCAGAGGGAAGCAAGAGTGGCTTGCACACCATTAGTACCAATTTAACACTCACATTTAGCAATAAAGTAACAGGTGACCATTCCAGGTTTGCAAAGGGCCTTCCACCACGCTGTAACACTTGTCGCTGCATTTTTGGTAACGTTTGACCCGTTTCAGCTAGAAACAAGGCTTTTTTTGTTCAAATCTGCAGATTAGGGTGCAGATGATGAATTATGTGGCTAATGCAGAAAATGTATAATTATGCGAAAGCCGGTGCAGCCAAACAGTCACATAATTTCAGTGGCCCTGCTCATACCTCTGACTAGGTCCACAAGTGCTCCTCAGTGATTCCATCTTATTTTGTCTCACTGAGTTCGTAGTTGAGCTTCTATGGAAACGAGGAAGACTAAACCTGAGGTTACCACTCCACAACACAGACTACCATACCACATAATTACTCTCCATAACACATAATCCCACTCTACATAATTCCTATACATTAAATACCACATACATTCTATCCACATAATTTCACTGCACAACATATCACATAATTCAACTACACACAACGTACATCCACTCCACTCCACTCCAAAAAACATTAGTAAAAAACCTTTGCATTTACAACGCCAATATCTCTAATTCTCACAAATGCGAAACCTATTACATTGCACCCACTTTTTAGGTCGAGCCTATGGCAGCGCGCATGCGCTGCATAGGAAATCGACCTCTTGGAATCACTTCAGGTACAGGAGAAGCGTGTGCATGTGGTGCTCACACGCCATTGGCCTTTGCGTCTGGCTTCAGCACGCAATTGGCCAAAGGCATGCGGATGTCCCAGCTTTTAGGAAAATGTTCACTCCCAGAGCATTTTTCTGTCACGTAGCGGCGCACAGGCTGGCATCTGTTTTGTGCCACCTTTCACTTTCGCTGTGTTCACCCACACATATAGTGCTGCTGGCCGTCCCCTTTTGTTCTGCTCCCCGCCTGCTTGCCTCACATTATTACGTAGTTCCCAAAGAAATCTTGTATCAGGGCCATAAGCACAGTCGCTTTGTATTTCGCGTCCGGGATATTATTATTATTATTTTTTGTGCCTAAACACACGCGCTGTTAACATACAATGCCTGTGCATTTTTTTTTGGCCCTATACACACGCGCTGTTAACATACAATGCCTGTGCACGTATTTAGTTAACTAAAGGACACGCTGTGTTCACCCACACACATAGTGCTGCTGCCCGCCCCCTCTTGTTCTGCTCCCCCCGCTCGCCTCACATTATTACGTAGCTCCCAAAGAAATCGTGTATCAGGGCTGTAATTTTTTTGCATTCAGGGGCCTTACATGTTATCTTGTGCTGTGGCATTTTATTATGCTAGTGGTAAACACTGTCTATTTCTCCGTAATCCGATTTTGTTTACCAGTTTAATGCCGATTTTGCGGTGTATGAGGCCAATCTGTTGGGTCGTAGTCAAAAAAGGGACGTAATATTACTACGTGTAAGGAGCTTAATTTAGGGTGGTGTGTGCCGGGACGCTTAGCACTGTTTTTAAGCTTTTCTCCTTTAAACATTGTAGGCAGAAAAGAGGTTTTATTTGCAAGGTGCTTAGCAATGGAGATGTATACTTCTCACTTGATAACTCGCTAACAGAGCAGAGGCTGCGTAGATGTCTCCCAATATCACTCTCTATTTTGTTTTTTAATGAAAAACCTCAAATTTTCTTTTCTTCTTTGTTTGTTCCCATTCCCGCCACCCTTTTACATTGAACTACTTTCAATCCAACAGAAAGCTTCTACCGGGCCGTAATTATCGCGTTCAGGGGCCTTACATCTCATCACATGCTGGGGCATCATAATAAGCCGGTGTTAAACACTGCCTACTCCCCCGTAATTACATTTTTTTTAAACAGTTTCCTACCTATTTTGCAATGTACTGTGCAAAACTGTTCTGTTTTACTTAAATTAGGTCCGTAATATTAACACAAGCAAAAAGCCTACATTAGGGCGGGGTCTGCCGGGATGCTTAACACTCTCTTTAAACTTTTTTTCTAGAAACATTGTAGACACGTTTGTTTGGCCTCCTTTTCTATTTTAAAAATTATAAATAGCTAATTAGGTTTATAAATATACTAGGCATCCTGCCTTTAAAATTGCCTTTTGCAAGCCCGCTCGTTTACAGTTCCTGCAGGCATACGCAGCACACTTCCCCCATTTGAAATAAACTTCAGTTCACCTAACGCCACACTTTACCACAAATGTAATCACTGCCTCGGGCGCTCCTACTAACATAAATTAACCAGTCGTAGTCACGAAGCTTCACAGGGACCAGACCAGCGACGCCAAATAAACAGCAGGCAGCCACAAAACATCTCCCCCACTACTCTTTTCCTACCATTTTTTTCTACCATCCATTGTTTGTTCCTCATACGCTTTCTTACAATATCCCATATCTTTCCACACAACTTAAAGCACTTTTTATAACAACCTTAAGCTAGTGGTAAACACTGGCTATTTCTCCGTAATCCGATTTTGTTTACCAGTTTTATGCCGATTTTGCGGTGTATTAGGCCAATCTGTTGGGTCGTAGTCAAATTAGGGACATAATATTACTACGTGCAAGGAGCTTAATTTAGGGTGGTGTGTGCCGGGATGCTTAGCACTGTTTTTAAGCTTTTCTCCTTTAAACATTGTATCCACGAAAGGGCTTGTATTTTTAAGGTGCTTCGGCATGGAGATGTATACAAGGCCGTAATGTTAGTGCCTGCAAAGAGGGACTGGGTTGTCAGAATTATTTTTGGGGTAGGCGCGGAGTCGCTTTGTATTTTGCATGTGGGACATGTTTTTTTTTTCTTTTGTGTCTAAACTCACGCTCTGTTAACTTACAATGCCTGTTCATTTTTTTAGGCCCTATACACACGCGCTGTTAACATACAATGCCTGTGCACGTATTTAGTTAATTAAAGGACACGCTGTGTTCACCCTCACACATAGTGCTGCTGCCTGCCCCCTCTTGTTCTGCTCCCCCCCCTGCTCGCCTCACATAATTATGTAGTTCCCAAAGAAATCTTGTATCAGGGCCGTAATTTTTTTGCGTTCAGGGGCCTTACATGTTATCACGTGCTGTGGCATTTTATTATACTAGTGGTAAACACTGCCTATTTCTAGGTAATCCGATTTTGTTTACCAGTTTTATGCCGATTTTGCGGTGTATTAGGCCAATCTGTTGGGTTGTAGTCAAATTAGGGACGTAATATTACTACGTGCAAGGAGCTTAATTTAGGGTGGTGTGTGCCAGGACGCTTAGCACTGTTTTTAAGCTTTTCTCCTTTAAACATTGTTTCCACAATCCATTATTATTAATCCATACTATTGTATGGTAAGTACTAACCGACACAAACTCCCATGAATACGCCTTCAACTACAATACCCTAAAAAAATCAACTACTACAATTCGATGCATGTTTCCCATTTATAAGGCATTTTTAAACAGATTACTTAAGCAAGCCTTATATTCTGCAAAACCCCTCCCAAAGGCGAGACCTATTGGCTATGCCAATGCTTGTTTAACTAGGAGTCGCGTTTGCAGAGTGGTGGAGAAAGGGTGCTGGGCCTCCGACCAGTGCTCAGGAATTACGGTGCGTAGGGCTTACAGGAGGTACCAGTAGGGCTTCTTGGCCCCCAAAGTCCCTCAGGAGTAAATTGGACTTTATCCCCCATCCCGTAGTCTGCCAGGAGGCGCGTTTGCAGAATGGTGGAGAAAGGGCGGCATGGCCTCCGAAGACGTCTTAGCAATCCCACTGTGCGGGACTTACTGGAGGTAACAAGAGGGGTAGTTGGCCCCCAAGGACATCCTTGGGGCCAACTACCCTCCTATTACCTCCAGTAAGTTCCACACAGCAGCATTGCTAAGTTCGAAGAGCAGGCCACGCCCCTCTTCCCACCACTCTACAAACGCGCTCCCTGGCACGCTCTTGGATGGGGATTGAAGTCCCCTTCGCTGCTGGGGGTCCTTTAGGGGCCAACTAGCCTACCTCTTACCTCCAGTAAGCCCCACACAGTGGGGCCCTTGATGGCCCTGGGGACCGCCACCCCCCAGGGCCGGCTCCTGCAGTGTCCCGGGGTGCCCACCCCCGGGACACTGCTGTTGCTCCCGCCCTGCCATAGCAAACTCTGCTTTGCTTCATTGAAGCGAGAGCAGGAAACCTGCTCTTGCTTCAATGAAGCAAAGCAGGATTACTCCACAAGGGGAGCTGCATGTCTGCAGCTCCCCTTGTGCACAGCTAATGCCGGCTCCCGCAGGACGCGGGGAACCGGCAGGACCGTGATGGCTTTGGGGCTCCCCCCACGGTCCCCAATGGAGATGCCAGGCCCCGGGGGATGGGGTCCCTGAGGCCACAAGTGGCCTGGGAGGGGGGCCACGCAGCCCCCCTCCTTAAAAAATATATTAAAATGATATATATATGTGGCCATGCCCCGGGGGATGGGGTCCCCGGGGCCGAAATTGGCCTCAGCAGGGGGGCCGCGCGGCCCCCTTCCTGTTTTTTTTGTTGTTTTTTGTAAATAGTGGTCAGGCCCTGGAGGATTGGGTCCCCAGGGCCCCAAAAATGGGAAAAGAAGGGGGGCCACACAGCCCCCCTTCTAAAAAAAAAAAAGGCATCTCGCCGGAGGCCCCGCCCCCTCCCTGCAGCACTCTGCAAATGCGCCCCCTGGCGCGTTGTAAGTTGGGGAATTAATCTGCCTTGAATACTGATGGTCCCTGGGGGCTAACTATCCCACCAGGTACCTCCAGTAAGCACCACAGAGCTGTGTTGCAGAGAGGTGGTCCAAGGCCCGCCCCCTTTTTACACCACTCTGCAACGCAGCTCTGTGGCGCTTACTGGAGGTAGCTGGTGGGCTAGTTGGCCCCCAGGGACCCTCAGGACTCAAGGGGACTTAATCCCCCAATTTACAATGCACCAGGGGGCGCGTTTGCACAGTGGTGCAGGGAGGGGGTGGGGCCTGATGTGACATGTGTACAAACATGTCCTGTGGCGCGTTTAAAGTTGGGAGATTAAGTCCCCTTGAATCCTGAGGGTCCCTGGGGGCCAACTAGCCCACCAGGTACGTCCAGTAAGTGCCACAGTGTTGTGTTGCAGAGAGGTGTAAAAGGGCGTGGCCTCGGACCACCTCTCTGCAACGCAGCTCTGTGGCGCTTACTGGAGGTACCTGGTGGGCTGAGTTGGCCCCAGAGGACCTCCAGGATTCAAGGGGACTTAATCCCCAACTTAAAATGTGCCACAGGGCACGTTTGCACACTTGTCACATCAGGCCCTGCACCACTGTGCAAACGCGCCCCGTGGTGGGAAGCCGCGTTTGCAGCATGGTGTAAAAAGGGAGCGTGGCCTCGGACCACCTCTCTGCAATCCAGCTGTGTGGTGCTTACTGGAGGTACCTGGTGGGCTAGTTGGCCCCCAGGGACCCTCAGTATTCAAGGGGACTTAATCCCCCAACTTAGAACGCGCCAGGGGGCGTGTTTGCAGAGTGGTGGAGAAAAGGGGCGTGGCCTTTGTCCACCTCTCAGCAATCCCACTGTGTGGGGCTTACTGGAGGTAAGAGGTAGGCTAGTTGGCCCCTAAAGGACCCCCAGCAACGAAGGGGACTTCAATCCCCATCCAAGAGCGCGCCAGGGAGCGCTTTTGCAGAGTGGTGGGAAGAGGGGGCGTGGCCTGCTCTTCAAACTTAGCAATGCTGCTGTGTGGGACTTACTGGAGGTAATAGGAGGGGTAGTTGGCCCCCAAGGATGTCCTTGGGGGCCAACTACCCTCTTGTTACCTCCAGTAAGTCCCGCACAGTGGGATTGCTAAGTTTGAAGAGCAGGCCACGCCCCCTCTTCCCACCACTCTTCAAACTTAGCAATGCTGCTGTGTGGGACTTACTGGAGGTAATAGGAGGGGTAGTTGGCCCCCAAGGATGTCCTTAGGGGCCAACTACCCCTCTTGTTACCTCCAGTAAGTCCCGCATAGTGGGATTGTTAAGACGTCTTCGGAGGCCATGCCGCCCTTTCTCCACCATTCTGCAAACGTGCCTCCTGGCAGACTACGGGATGGGGGATGAACTCCAATTTACTCCTGAGGGACTTTGGGGGCCAAGAAGATCTACTGGTACCTCCTGTAAGCCCTACACACCGGAATTCCTGAGCGCTGGTCGGAGGCCCAGCACCCTTTCTCCACCACTCTGCAAACGCGACTACTAGTTAAAAAAGTGTTTGCAATGTAATAGGTTTCGCATTTGTGAGAATTAGAGCTATTGGCGTTGTAAATGCAAAAGTTTTTTACTAATGTTTTTTGGAATGGAGTGGATGTACGTTGTGTGGAGTGGAATTATGTGATATGTTGTGCAGTGAAATTATGTGGATAGAAAGTATGTGGTATTTAATGTATAGGAATTACGTAGAGTGGTATTATGTGTTATGGAGAGTAATTATGTGGTATGGTAGTCTGTGTTGTGGAGTGGTAACCTCAGGTTTAGCCTTCCTCGTTTCCATAGAAGCTCAACTATGAACTCAGTGAGACAAAAAGATGGAATCACTGAGGAGCACTTGTGGACCTAGTCAGAGGTATGAGCAGGGCCACTGGAATTATGTGACTGTTTGGCTGCACCGGCTTTCGCATAATTATACATTTTCTGCACTAGCCACATAATTCATCATCTGCACCCTAATCTGCAGATTTGAACAAAAAAGCCTTGTTTCTAGCTGAAATGGGTCAAACGCTACCAAAATTGCAGTGACAAGTGTTACAGCGTGGTGGAAGGCCCTTTGCAAACCAGGAATGGTCACCTGTTACTTTATTGCTAAATGTGGGTGTTACATTGGTACTAATGGTGTGCAAGCCACTCTTGCTTCCCTCCTTGCCTCTCTTGCCTCTTTCTGCATTTCTGTTGCTTCTTTCTGCACGTTTCTTTCTTTTTCTGCACTTCTCTTGACCTCATTCTGCAAATCTCTTGTACTTTCTGCACCTCTCTTCCCTCTTTCTGCAAGTCTGTTGCCTCTTTCTGCACCTCATTTGCATCTTTCTGCACCTCTGTTGTCTCTTTCTGCACTCGTCTTCCCTCTTTCTGTACCTTTCCTGCCTGTTTTTGCATCTCACTTGCCTCTTTCTGCACTTTTCTTGCTTCTTTCTACACCTCTGTTGCTTCTTTCAGCAATTCTCTTGCCTCTCTGTGCACTTCTATTGCCTGTTTCTGCACCTCTCTTGCCTCTTTTTGCACCTCTGTTGCTTCTTTCTGCACTTTCCATGCTTCTTTCCGCACCTGTCTTTCTTCTTTCTGCACCCCTGTTGTCTCTTTATATACCTCTTTTGCCTCTTTCTGCACTTTTCTTGCCTTTTTCTGCACCTCTCTTCCCCTCTTTCTGCACGTCTGTTGCCTCTTTCTGCACCTCATGTGCTTCTTTCTGCACCCCTGTTGTCTCTTTCTGCACTCGTCTTCCCTCTTTCTGTACCTTTCCTGCCTGTTTTGCATCTCACTTGCCTCTTTCTGTACTTTTCTTGCTTCTTTCTACACCTCTGTTCCTTCTTTTAGCCATTCTCTTTCTTCTTTGTGCACTTCTCTTACCTGTTTCTGTACTTCTCTGCCTCTTTCTGCACCCCTGTTGCTTCATTCTGCACTTTCCATGCTTCTTTGTGCACCTGTCTTTCTTCTTTCTGCACCCCTGTTGTCTCTTTATGTACCTCTTTTGCCTCTTTCTGCACTTTTCTTGCCTTTTTCTGCACCTCTCTTCCCTCTTTCTGCACGTCTGTTGCCCCTTTCTGCAACTCATGTGCTTCTTTCTGCACCCCTGTAGTCTCTTTCTGCACTCGTCTTCTCTCTTTCTGTACCTTTCCTGCCTGTTTTTGATCTCACTTGCCTCTTTCTGCACTTTTCTTGCTTCTTTCTACACCTCTGTTGCTTCTTTCAGCAATTCTCTTGCCTCTTTGTGCACCTCACTTGCTCCTTTCTACACTTCTCTTGCCTCTTTCTGCACCCCTGTTGCTTCATTCTGCACTTTCCATGCTTCTTTCTGCACTTGTCTTGCATCTTTCTGCACCCCTGTTGGCTCTTTATGTACCTCTTCTGCCTCTTTCTGCACTTTTCTTGCCTTTTTCTGCACCTCTCTTCCTTCTTTCTGCACGTCTGTTGCCTCTTTCTGCACCACATTTGCTTCTTTCTGCACCTCTGTTGTCTCTTTCTGCACTCGTCTTCCCTCTATCTGTACCTTTCATGCCTGTTTTTGCTCCTCACTTGCCTCTTTCTGCACTTTTCTTGCTTCTTTCTACACCTCTGTTGCTTCTTTCATCAATTCTCTTGCCTCTTTGTGCACCTCACTTGCTTCTTTCTACACTTCTCTTGCCTCTTTCTGCACCCCTGTTGCCTCATTCTGCACTTTCCATGCTTCTTTCTGCACCTGTCTTGCATCTTTCTGCACCCCTGTTGTCTCTTTATGTACCTCTTCTGCCTCTTTCTGCACTTTTCTTGCCTTTTTCTGCACCTCTCTTCCTTCTTTCTGCACGTCTGTTGCCTCTTTCTGCACCACATTTGCTTCTTTCTGCACCTCTGTTGTCTCTTTCTGTACTCGTCTTCCCTCTTTCTGTACCTTTCCTGCCTGTTTTTGCATCTCACTTGGCTCTTTATGCACTTTTCTTGCTTCTTTGTACACCTCTGTTGCTTCTTTCAGCAATTCTCTTGCCTGTTTCTGCAGCTCTCTTGCCTCTTTTTGCACCTCTGTTGGCTCTTTCTGCACCTCACTTGCTCATTTCTTCACTTCTCTTGCCTCTTTCTGCACCCCTGTTGCTTCATTCTGCACTTTCCATGCTTCTTTCTGCACCTGTCTTTCTTCTTTCTGCACCCCTGTTGTCTTTTTATGTACCTCTTTTGCCTCTTTCTGCACTTTTCTTGGCTTGTTCTGCACCTCTCTTCCCTCTTTCTGCACGTCTGTTGCCGCTTTCTGTACCTCATTTGCTTCTGTCTGCACCCCTGTTGTCTCTTTCTGCACTCGTCTTCCCTCTTTCTGTACCTTTCCTGCCTGTTTTTGCATCTCACTTGCCTCTTTCTGCACTTTTCTTGCTTCTTTCTACACCTCTGTTGCTTCTTTCAGCAATTCTCTTGCCACTTTATGCACTTCTCTTGCCTGTTTCTGCACCTCTCTTGCCTCTTTTTGCACCTCTGTTGTCTCTTTCTGTACTCGTCTTCCCTCTTTCTGTACCTTTCCTGCCTGTTTTTGCATCTCACTTGCCACTTTCTGCACTTTTCTTGCTTCTTTGTACACCTCTGTTGCTTCTTTCAGCAATTCTCTTGCCTGTTTATGCAGCTCTCTTGCCTCTTTTTGCACCTCTGTTGGCTCTTTCTGCACCTCACTTGCTCATTTCTTCACTTCTCTTGCCTCTTTCTGCACCCCTGTTGCTTCATTCTGCACTTTCCATGCTTCTTTCTGCACCTGTCTTGCTTCTTTCTGCACCCCTGTTGTCTCTTTATGTACCTCTTTGCCTCTTTCTGCACTTTTCTTGCCTTTTCTGCACCTCTCTTCCCCTCTTTCTGCACGTCTGTTGCCTCTTTCTGCACCTCATTTGCTTCTTTCTGCACCCCTGTTGTCTCTTCTTGCACTCGTCTTCCCTCTTTCTGTACCTTTCCTGCCTGTTTTTGCATCTCACTTGCCTCTTTCTGCACTTTTCTTGCTTCTTTCTACACCCCTGTTGCTTCTTTCAGCAATTCTCTTGCCTCTTTGTGCACTCCTTTTGCCTGTTTCTGACACCTCTCTTGCTCCTTTCTACACTTCTCTTGCCTCTTTCTGCACCCCTGTTGCTTCATTCTACACTTTCCATGCTTCTTTCTGCACCTGTCTTGCTTCTTTCTGCACCCCTGTTGTCTCTTTATGTACCTCTTTTGCTTCTTTCTGCAGTTTTCTTGCCTTTTTCTGCACTTTTCTTGGCTTTTTCTGCACTTCTCTTCCTTCTTTCTGCACCCCTCCTGCCTTTTTCTGTACCTCTCTTGCCTCTTTGTGCACCCATCCTACCTATTTCTGCACCCCTCTTGCCTCTCTCCCCACCCCTCTTCCCTCTTTCTGCACCTCTGTTGGTTCTTTCTGCACTGCTCTTGCTTCTATCTGCTCCTTACTTACCTCTTTCTGCACTTCTCTTGCTTCTTTCTGCACCTCCCTTGCCTCTATCGGCACCTGTGTTGCTTCTTTCTACACTTCTCTTCTTGAATGTATGAGTGACTGTATGGGTGAATGAGTGGATGTGTGTGTAGACCTAGGAATTAGTGAGTGGGTATGTACTAACTGGTATTGGTGTGTGTATGGTTTCGAAAATGGTAGTCTGTATTTTAGAGTGGGTGTATCAAAGGTTATATTAGGGAATGAGGAGGTGCATCAGATTATCACGTGGATGATGTCATCAGTGATGTCATCAGTGATGTCATTTGAGATGTCATCAGTGATGTCATCAGTGATGTCACTGACCATGTCATGAATGATGTAATATGTGACATCATCAGCAGTGCATTGCGGGGCGTGAGTTATAGTTAGCTGAACTAACTATAACGGCTGAATATCTCTGCTTTTATGCGAGTGAAATGTCCAACTAACTATAACGTCCCTGAAACCTGTTGTTTTTCCGTGAATTTCTAAGGTTTTTAAATGCTCATTTCTAAATATAACATCCCTGAAACCTATTGTTTTTTCAGTGAATTTCAAAGGTTTTTTAAATGCTAATTTCTAACTATAACGTCCCTGAAACCTGTGGTTTTTTCAGTAAATATATATATATATAAAATTTTCATTTTAAGAGTTTTATCTTTTGTTCAATTAATACATACTATGCCATAGATGCAATACCACCTCTGAAAAGAGGTGGCAACCGTGAAGCTAAACGAAGGCGCCTAGAGACCAGTTATATTTTAGAATTTGATTCAAAACAACGAGGGGGCCTAAATACAAGCGAGGACTTGCACACCTACCTATGATATAGAGAGTCAATATATGCATCAATTAATTATGGCACCACGCTATTATATTAATAGTTGTATTATTAATGGTTTCAGGGAAGTACATGATCTGTCTGACCATACAATATATAATATACACCGTCTTCTAATGCATCTATAATTTATAACTTCGTGTGTCTTTTCAGTATGTATTTAATATGTAAATTCATTGTGGGATTTTATTCATGCACATATTTATTCATTTTAGACAGTTGTTTTATATTTCATATTTATATGGATATTTATATATTTATGTATTTATGTATATGGAAGGGAATCAACTGCAAATGTAATATTTATGATATGTTAATGTATTGATCCTGGAATCTGACCCACATCATCTGCACTTTAATCATACTTAATTAGGCGGCATCAGTACATTATGTCAATAAGGTTGCAGCCGACAGTATGTAAGAGCCTTTTTAGTCACTGGTCATTTGCACTTTTAGGTCTTATTACCGGCTGAGCATTTGGTAACATTTAGTTCTACATATAATGCTGCCGGCAACAAGTAGCACTCAGCACATTGCACTTTAGGATCATTTTGCACACTTTAGGGAATTATTTATTTAGCACTTTGTCACTTTGTTAGCATTTGCTAAATTTGCACATGGATAAGTATAGTTTCCATAATGAACATGTTCTGGTAAGATTATTGATGGCAACAGTATTCATACTTTGAACACCCCTTAGAGGACAGAACCGAATGAACAGGGTAAATAGCTTTACTCATGGGCATAAATGTGAGCACTTATGCAAACAGTGAGGATATTTCAATTGTAGGGGTGGGCACAATAAGATGTAATCAACCTAAGGCATATGGATATGAGAACCGGAGTGGTATATCCTGGCATTAAAGCCATAATAATTATGGTATTATACCTGGTTCATATTATTACAAACATGCTAAACATGGCAAAAATTATTTTATTATTGTTATCGCATTATATGTATGGATTTATTTCATATTATAATGCATTGATGCAGTTAATTGGAACCATGAATAAGTATGTTGTCTATGCCTATTATTCTGGTTGCGAGCATTGTCACTTTAAATATGTGAAGCACAGTCTTAACGATGTCATGTGATCAAGGACGGTCATCGGCTGAAACGCGTCATGGCAGACTCAATGTGAGATTAATAAAACGAATTTGCACGCAAGCCGGGTCCACGCATGTTTTTACTCCAGGAGGAGATTGGTAACTAATGAGGATTCTAGATATATATTATCTACTGGCGGTCGCCAGTACATAGTTATAGTTAGGACCTATTTTCCATAGGAAATCCGAGACATTCTATTTGAAATAACTCTCTTGCCGGTTGACGAATCTTTGCGAAATTTTCAAACTTTATGGCCCGCTACGGTTCGCTCCTACCCTGAAAGTTTTGGGGTGATTCGTCAAGCGGGGCCGAGAAAAAGGAGGTCCCAAAGCGTGTTTTCCCCATTCATTTCCCATAGGAAACTTTAGCCACGGCTACAGCCGAACTGCTGAATGGAATTACACCTAATTTGGCAAAGAGGTAGTTCTTGGTTCAGAAAGAACCCTTTTTGTTAAATGGTGTAAATCCGTTCAGTAGTTCCAGAGAAAATCAAAGGAAAGTCACATATATATCTATGGCCGTGTCGGATTCGCGCACCCTGAGTGCACCCTGCGCGCACCCTCCCGATCACGAGCTGCATGTTAATTGGCTTTCAAGTGGCTGTCAACACTCCAAATCAGGAAGTGTTGGCAGCCATTTTGTCCTCGGTAGAACCGAGGGACAGAAACAAGTGCGCAAAGTGCAAAAGGGGGCAGGGTAGAAACACCCTGACCCCTAGGTCTGCTCAGGGGGTCCCACAAGGACCCCTGGGCAGAAAAAGCATTTTTTTTTAAATCGGCGGGATGCGCTTAGGGTGCGCGGATCCCGCCGAGAAAAAAAAAAGAAACAAGTGCGCAAAACGCACAAAGGGGGCAGGCTGTCAACACTCCAAATCAGGAAGTGTTGGCAGCCATTTTGTCCCTCGGTAGAACCGAGGGACAGAAACAAGTGCGCAAAGCGCAAAAAGGGAGCAGGGTAGAAACACCCTGACCCCTAGGTCTGCTCAGGGGTCCCACAAGGACCCCTGGGCAGAAAAAGCATTTTGTTTTTTTAAATCGGCGGGATGCGCTTAGGGTGCTGCGGATCCCGTCGAGAAAAAAAAAGAAACAAGTGCGCAAAACGCACAAAGGGGGCAGAGGTAGAAACACCCTGACCCCTAGGTCTGCTCAGGGGGTCCCACAAGGACCCCTGGGCAGAAAAAAAGCATTTTTTTTAAAAACAAAATCGGCGGGATGCGCTTAGGGTGCGCGAATCCCGCCGAAAAAAAAAATCGAGCGCGGTATCCAGCGCTTTGATGTTGCCCCGGGTGGGCCAAGTCCCGGGGCATGGTGGAGGGGTTTAGATTTAATGTGGGGGCCTCTAAGGCCCCGAAGCCGGGACCGCCACCCCCGGGGCTTTAGAAAATAATGGTGCGGGAGGGCTCTTTGCCCTCCCGCAGCCCGAGGACCGCCACCCCGGGGCTTCTTTTTATAAAAATTTTACCCTGTGTGGGGGGCTCCAGCCCCACATGCCCGAGGACCGCCACCTCCCGGGGCACTAAAGGCTGAATATGGGGGTCCAAAGCCACGGGGACCACCACCTCCCGGGAGCTGTGCACTGGATGGCAGGGGGGCCACGTGGCCCCCCTCCTGGAGCCCTTGATGGCCCTGGGGACCGCCACCCCCCAGGGCCGGCTCCTGCAGTGTCCCGGGGTGCCTACCCCCGGGACACTGTAGTTGGCTCCCGTCCTGTCATAGCAAACTTGGTTTGCATTTTGAAAGAGAGGCAGGAAACCTGCTCTCTCTTTCAAAATGCAAACCAATTACTTTCCACATGGGGAGCAGCATGTTAGCTGCTCCCCATGTGGAAGCTAATGCCCGGCTCCGTAGGACACGGGGAGCCAGGCGGGACTGTGGGGATTGAGGACCCCCACAGTCCCAACCAGAGGCCAGGCCCTGGGGGATGGGGTCCCCGCAGCCATAAGTGGCCAGGGAGGGGGGCCACGCAAACCCCCTCCCCAAATAAAAAAAAAAAAATAATAAAAAAAAAAAAGGGAAGGCCGGCCCCGGGGGATGGGGTCCCCGGGGACTTAAATGGCCTGAGGAGGGGGGCCACACAGCCCCCATCCAAATTAAAAATAAATAAATCGAGGGCATGCCCCGGGAATGGGGTCCCCGGGGCCAATACAGGCCCAGGGAAGGGGGGCCACGCAGCCCCCTTCCCGTTTTTTTTTTTAAATTTAAAAATAAAAATAAATTGCTCAGGCCCCGGGGGATGGGGTCCTCAGGGGCCAAAAGTGGCCAAGGGAAGGGGGCCACGCAGCCCCCCTCCCATTAAAAAAAAAAAACAAAAAAAAACGACCGGCATCATGCCGAGGACCCGCCCCCTCCCTGCAGTACTCTGCAAGCGCCCCCTGGCGCGTTTAAGAAAGGAAGTAATTCCCCTTGAATACTGGGGGTCCCTGGGGCCAACTAGCCCACCAGGAACCTCCAGTATGCGCCAGGGGCTGCGTTGCAGAGAGGGTGTACAGAGGCCACGCCCTTTTTACACCTCTCTGCAAGCGCAGCTCTGTGGTGCTTTTAGAAGTACATGGTGGGCTAGTTGGACTCCAGGGACCCTCAGGATTCAAGGGGACTTAAAACCCCAACTTAAAACCGCGCCACGGGCGCGTTTGCCAGTGGTGAAGGGAGGGCGGGGCTTCAGGTGACATGTGTGCAAACAGGCCCTGTGGCGCGTTTTAAGATGGGGAATAAATTCCTTTTCAATCCTGAGGGTCCCTAGGGGTCAACTAGCCCACCAGGTACCTCCAGTAAGCGCCACGGAGCTGCGTTGCCGAGTGTTGTAAAGGGGCGTGGCCTCTGGACACCTCTCTGCAACGCAGCCCCTGCGCATGCTGGAGGTACCTGGTAGACTAGTTGGCCCTAGGGACCCTCGGGATTGAGGAGAATTAATTGTCCAACTTAAAACTCGCCACAGAGCGTGTTTGCAGACATGTCACCTCAGGCCCCACCCCTTCCTTCAACATTGTGCAAATATTCCTCTAAAATCAGCCGAACTACGAATTCCGATTTACTCACCTGTTATCAGGAGAGACCTCAGTGCTGCATCTTTGAGCCCAGTACTGATCCTGAAAAGTAATTTTAACCGTACTTACCAGTAACTTGAATTTCCTTCCATAGGATATCATTGCCTGCTTTTTGCTGAAAAAGTTTCTAAGTGTCGATTTTTGAAACATACAAATATTCCTCTAAAATCAGCCGAAATACGAATTTCGATTTACTCACCTGTTATCAGGAGAGACCTCAGTGCTGCATCTTTCAGCCCAGTACTGGTCCTGAAAAGTAATTTTAACCGTACTTACCAGTAACTTGTATTTCCTTCCATAGGAATCCATTGTCTGGTTTTCAGCAGAAAAGTTTCAAAGTGTTGATTTTCACAAACTACAAATATTCCTTAAAAATCGCCTGTATTACTTAAAAGCATTCTTTCAGCTGTTTACAGGAGATGCACCAGTGCTGGATCCAGGATCCACCACTGAGTAAGAAAAAGTAACGATAACACTACTTACCTGCTAAGTGAATTTCCTCCCATAGGATAACATTGGTGATTCTATGTGAAAATGTTTCTAAGTGTCAACTTTTAAAATACAATAATATTCCTTAAAAATCACTACTGTAACCAAAACGCTTTTACTCAACTGTTTACAGGAGATGTCCCAGGACTGAATCTTGGATCCAGTCCTGTGTTTAGAAAAGTAATCCATAAAGTAACTAATTGCATTTAACTAGAAATTCACATTGAGCTCAATGTTGCATTGTGTTTGAAATTGTGTTGCCCATTGCAACAACTGTAACTACTGTACTTAAGTCTATTGCCTATTTGCAAAGTATTTAAACTAAAGTAATTCATTCAGAGAAAGTATATTTTGTAATGTAATGTATAATGTAATTACAATGTAATTTAAAAAATAAAATATGTAAAAATAAATAGTTTAAAAAAATGTAGTAAATCAGTATCAAAAAAATAAATATAACAATTAATACATTTTAAAAATTGTCATTTACAAAACCTTTGAAATTCACTGAAAAAAACCATAGGTTTCAGACATGTTATAGTTAGGAATTAGCATTTAAAAAACCTTTGAAATTCACTGAAAAAACCATAGGTTTCAGGCTTGTTATAGTTAGGAATTAGCATTTAAAAAACCTTTGAAATTCACTGAAAAACCATAGGTTTCAGGCCTGTTATAGTTAGGGTTTAGCATTTAAAAAACCTTTGAAATTCACTGAAAAAACCATAGGTTTTAGGGAAAGTTATAGTTAGTTGGACATTGCACTCGTACAAAACCCGTGAAATTCCCCCGTTATAGTTAGTTCAGCTAACTATAACTCGCGCCCCCGCAATGCACTGCTGATGACGTCACATATTACATCACTCATGACATGGTCAGTGACATCACTGATGACATCACTGATGACATCTCAAATGACATCACTGATGACATCATCTACGTGATAATCTTATGCACCTCCTCACACCTTAATATAACCTTTCATACACCCACTCTAAATTACAGACTGCTATTTGCAAAACCATAGACACTCCAACACCAATAACTACATACCCACTCACTGATTCTTAGGTCTACACACACATCCACTCATTCACCCGTACAGTCACTCATACTTACGGTCACTCAGTACAGGACTATCATTTGCACTCATACACCTACATAGACACTCACACACCGCCACTCATCCATAGAGGTACTCACACACGTAGTCAGTCATGCAAATAATTAATCACACTCCCATTTACTCACCTATACAGTTATACACACCAGCTCACTTAGTCATACATATAGTAGCACATTCTTACGCTCCTATGCAATCACTGATGCAAGCACACACTCATCCATATAGCCACTCTCACAATCACACACTCTCATTTATAGCCATTTATATACTCCAACACAGATATATGCTGCCTTTCACATATGTAGTTACTCACACATGTACCACTGAGATATAGATTCAATCACTAACACACCCATACACACACTCACCCACCCATACAGTCCATCACAGAGGCACTTTTGAAACCAAGAACTCAGTGAATCACCCACTCAAACATCTATGCACAGAGTCACACACACCCCATCCACACACTCAGGCACCCATAGAGATACTCAGAGAACCAATCCATAACTCATATAGACACTCATGTAGCTAGTCAGAAACCCATGCAGCTGCTTACACAACAACAGACAGACAGATACAGACATTCACACAGTTTAGTCACTAACCCATGCATTCAGTAAGATACGTTTAATCACTCACTTATAGACTCAGTCACGCACCTACTAAATCATCCATTCAGACGCTTATACACCCACTCATTCTTCAATACGCCTTTCCCTATATATATTAAACATATTTAAACTTTACAGAAACACACAGTCACTGCATGATTTCATCAGTGATGTCATTTGAGATGTCATCAGTGATGTCATCAGTGATGTCACTGACCATGTCATGAGTGATGTAATATGTGACGTCATCAGCAGTGCATTGCGGGGCGCGAGTTGTAGTTAGCTGAACTAACTATAACGGGGGAATTTCACGGGTTTTGTACGAGTGCAATGTCCAACTAACTATAACTTTCCCTAAAACCTATGGTTTTTTCAGTGAATATATATATATATACATATAAAATTTTCATATTAAGAGTTTTATCTTTTTGTTCAATTAATACATGTATTAAAATATGATATGTGTTTGAAGTGAAGTACTTTCTGTACTGCTGCACAGACTAGAGTAAATGTTACCCCTCTGCAGTCCAACGCTTTCCCTAGTTTTGCACCGACTGGACTGGGAATAGTAAATTTTACCCCTCATGAGTCCAACCCTTTTCCTTCTGCTGCAAAGACTAGAGTGGGAATAGTACATTTTACCACTCCTGAGTCCAATGCTTTCCCTACTGTTGCACAGACTGGAGTGGAAGTAGTAAATTTTAATCCTCCTGAGTCAAACGCTTTCCCTACTGTTACCCCGACTGGATTGGGAATAGTAAATTTTACCCCTAAACAGTCCAATGCTTTCCCTACTGTAGCACAGACTGGAGTGGGAATAGTACATTTTACCCCTTCGCACTCCAACGCTTTCCCTATTGTTACATCGACTGCAGTGAGAAGAGTAAATATTACCTCTCCGCCGTCCGACGCTTTCCCTAGTTTTGCACCGACTGGACTGGGAATAGAAAATGTTACCCCTCCTGAGTCCAACCGTTTCCCTACTGCTGCACACTGGAGTGGGAATAGTACATTTTATGCCTCCCAAGTTTAATGCTTTCCCTACTGTAGCACTGACTGGAGTGGGAATCGTAAATGTTACCCCTTTTGAGTCCAGCGCTTCCTTTACTGTTACAGAGGCTGGAGTGGGAATAGTACATTTCATCCCTTTGGCATCCAACGCATTCCCTACTGTTGCAAAGACTGGAGTGGAAATAGTATATTTATTATTCCTTGAATTTAATGGTTTTATTAATATTGTTTAAATATAAATATATTATTATGTTTGTGTGTTTAATTTTATATTTTTTATATATAGCAATGTTTGTAATTTTAGGATATTTTTAGTAAAAGGTATTTTTTTTACTGTTTACTTTTTATATATAATTATATTGCCTTTCTTTTTTGCAGTTTATTTGTTACTTTTTGTATATGTTCATACATATAAATATATATATATATATATATTCCTGTCAGTTGCGGTCGGTGGTGGGAGTGCCGCCAGGGCGCTGACGTGGGGCGGGGGAGGGGCAGGGTGGGGGGTAGTAAACTATGGATTACAGCTGATTACAGGTAAGTAAACATTTAAATAAATAAAACGAATTTCGTTTTCGCGCTGCATCGCCGAATGCGATGCAGCGCGAGCTGAAATTCGTTTTATTTATTTAAATGTTTACTTACCTATGTCGGCCGTAATCCGTGGTTTACTACCCGCCACCTGCCCCCACCCCACGTCACCGCCCGGCCGGCACTCCTACCACCGACCGCTACTGATTCCTGTTATATAAGTACATTTAAAAAAATAGATCATAATATAAATTAAAATGAATATTTTTATTAATAGGTGTACATTCTATATGTGTACATAAACATACACACATACATTTCTATGTATGTGTGTGTTTGCTTATATAAGAATATATTTATGTATATTTGAAAATGTTATTTAAACATATTTAATTTACATTATATTAATGTTACACGTTAAAATATTTAATATTTTTAATTCTGAGATATATTAAAAACTGATTTTTTGTATATAGTTATTCGATATTAGTGTAAAACGATATTTTGCGATTTTATTGTACTTACCTTTATAAGTATAGGGAGACAATATTTTAGACAGCGGTTTTTAGGACTCAATATTTCTGTAGGTTGAGATTTGTGGCTTAGATATCATATCATAGTTCCCTTTTTAAACTGCAGGGATAGGTGGGTTTCTATATTGGGTTTTTAGGAGTCGCTCTAAGAGAGTTAGGTGAAAGAGAGAGATCCTGGGGTGGACAAAGGGGCATATGTACAAGCCCCTATTGCCACCATAACGTCACCTATATTGAAGTTGTGGTGGCGATAGGGGCTGCGCCTTATGTACAAGGCAGCATTAAGCCAATTAATGTGGCTTAATGCTGCCTAGTACATAAGGCCCCCTTTCACGCTATGCTTAGCGGGAAAGGGGTGGGCAGTGGGTGTTGCGGTGGGCATTCCACCGCAACACCCATTCATTTTGACGCTGCCCCCTATGTACAAGGGTGGCGTACATAGGAGGCAGCGCCAAAATTAAGACCAGGAAAACTTTGGTCTTAAGTTGGCGAAACGAGGAGAAATGCATTATATCTCTTTGTTTTTGCTTTTTCCATGTGTGCTGCCTTGTGTAGCACACAAGGAAAAAGAAAAATGCCATGGTTTGTTTATGTACAGGAAGGTGTCCCTTCCTGTACATAAACAAACCTTTTAAAAATCTATTTTGTCACTTTCATGTGTGCTGCATGAAGCAGCACACATGAAAGTGAAAGAATGGCATTTTAGGATTGTTTATGTGCAGAAAGGCACACCTTCCTACACATAAACAATCTTCCCCTGAATGCAGACACCGTTGCACTATGGTGCGGTGCAAGGGTGCCTGCGTTGGCGCTAAATTGCTAATCTTAGCGTCATAGCAGGGGGAAACGCAAGGCGGCACCACATTCTTGTAAATATGGTGCAGCCCTGCGTTTCAGAAGTGGCGGAGGGCGGCGTTAAACCAAGGAGGCTAATGCCATGCTCCGCCACTTCCTTGTACATATCTGTAAGAAAGTAGGATCTGCTTCTTATGGTTACCCCCACTTTTTGCTGATGTATCACTGTTTTTGGACTAGTCTGACTGGGATCCTGCTATCCAGGACCCCAGTCTATCTGCTTTCTCCCTTAAATTGCATATGTATGTACTTTAGGTACACTCCAGATTCGATACTGGGGTACCCTTATCAGTCCCTAGTATATGGTACACCATGTACCCAGGGCATAGGTACCCCAGAGGCCTCCCATGGGCTGAAGCATGTATTATGCCACCCATGAGAGGCCATTCAAAATGACACAACAGGTCTGCTACAGCAGCCTGTGTAAGCTGGTGCTTGTACCACTTACTTAGATATAGGTTCACTATATCTATCTAAATCACTACACTTAAAAACCTATCAGTCACCCCTATGGCAGGCCTTATCAATCCTGAAGGCAGGGTGCTGGGTTTTACGTGAGAGGGTGCCCCTGCATGAGCAGAGCCCCTCTGCAGCCTTCGGAGACCATTCTCCGGGGTTGTCAGTGATGCAGCCAGACATATAGGTTAAGTTGCATTATAACCTCGCGGTAAATGCTAACTTTAAAACGGCTGCTTAGAAACATGTCGTGTTTGGTGTCAAACACCTTGGAATCATACCTCCACACCAGGAACTGGTGTGGGAGGTATGATTCCACCCTTCTGAAACCACTACTGTGGGTCACCGGTCTACCCGGTACCAGCTTTCTCGACCTGGGCAGCACAAAATGGACGCTGCCAGCCACAGACACGATTCATGCCCTCCTGCTGCTGAGCCAAGCTCGAGCAGAGGAAGGCATGACAATAGGCATCCTGTCACAGGGAGGTGTGACCACCTCCCAGACAGGGTTTAGTGTATTGGGGCTGGGTGGGTGCACTCTGAGAGTGCCAGAAAGTCTGCAATAGTGGCACATTTGGTGTCCCTGTGCATAGTCCAGCTCAAACCAGTAATGGGAGCCATTGGCTCCTGCTCTGGTGCGAAACTGGACAAAGGACATGGGTGTAGCCACCCCTCTGTCCTGCCCCTCCCCTAGGAGGGTCCCCAGAATCTTTCCAACCCTTTCCCGTGGGTATAAAGTGGGTTACCTGGCTACAGGACTTTAGATTTTACCTCGACAAGATTCTGCTAAGAAGAAACCAAGTACTTCTGCTGCCTGCACAATGATTGCACGACTGAAGAATCTCCCTTGCAGTAAAGGAGTTTCTCCCCTGCAGTAGCAGGCACCTAAGCGCAACTGACTGGCTTGCTTCTCCAGAGCTCCTGCGGACTCTGAAGATTTCAGCAACACAGGAGGAGGATTTCCGAAGGTCCCTAAGGTTGATCTGACATCTCAGCGATTCTGAGACCAGTATCCCTCGTGGGGACCGTGCAACCTGAACCCCTGTGCTCCACATAGATTTGCACGAGCATATGCTTGTTGGCAATCCCTCAGCTTGTGCTTTGGACTTCATGTAGTCTTAACCCCGAGCAGCATTTGCACTGAAGATATCTGGCCTCCACTCACCGTGTGCTCTGTGGGCTGGTGCTTTGTAAATTCGCTCGAGGTCTCCTTGCGATCCCTGGTCCGTTGGCCTGTGGGTCCTGGCGAGGGTCACATTGTTTGTTCTTGGGCTTCCCTGGTTGCTCCAGACGTGCCCTGACTCCCCATTGCTTGGAGAGTCCCCTGGACCTTGCTGGTTTACACCGTAACCTGTTTGTCCTTCCTGCGTGGGTTGCATTTGCCAAGGCTTGTTGGTACTCCAGCCGGACACCGACCCCTCAGCACTTGACATCCTTTGTCGGACAGCTCACCTCCAGGGTCTGATTGTCCTTGACATCTCCTGGTCCTCGCGGCTGCAGAGTCAAGCATCCCTTCTTCGCACCTGAAGCACCCGACATCGGTGGGCATTCATCTACCAAGCCCCTGGTCACCTGAAGTGACCCAGACTCTGTCCCCTCTGCTTTCAGGTTCCTCTCACCTAGAATCCAGGCGTGGATTCCACCGGACACTCTTCGCCTTCCTGGCAGCAGCACTTCTTCGCAACTCTCCATTGAAAACGACTAACGTTTCGGACATCACTTGACCCCTATGCACCCTGCTCCTCTGGGAAAGATAACACGGGTACCTCATTACTCACTGGTGTGTTGGCTCTAGAACCTCTTATGTTCCAAAGGGTTTGCTCGAAGTCCTCATAGAAGTGTCCTTAAACTGTAACTTTTCAACCGCGACTTTCCCATAGAGTTGCACGGAGCACGTGGTCGTGTTTCCTCACTGCACCCGTCCTCCGTGGGCACCCTGTGTCACTGCCTTGGGTGGTTCCTTGGGGTCTGAGCAATTCTACATGCTCTAGGCACTGTGTCTAGTCAAGTCGTGATTGTTATACCATTTTTTTAGTATATGGTTCGGTCTCCCCCTGGAGCCCACTGTGTATCGTGCTACTTACGAATGTTCTATTGATTCAGCATTGTGTGCTTTGTGTTCTAATCTCGTGTAGAGATTAGTAGAGAGTGTTATATTAATAAATACATAATTTTATATAACTACTGTGTGGTTCTCCTTTCATTTAGTCATTCAGGAGGTGATATTCTTGTAAAACAAGCTGCTTTACATTCCTTCAAGATTAAGCCTGAAGGCTGCTCTCCACAGCTACCACTAGGATAGCTTTCTAAAGGTTATCTTTGAACTCATACATCATAAGGGTCGTGTGGACTGGTACAAGGTGCCCACTTTAATTAGTGGACATCATATACCAGGCCACCTTCTCACATTGGTGTGCAGCGGTTGGGATTCAAGCTTGCAATTGTTTACCAGATAAATCTCAATGAGTGATTAACTGAAAACCACTAAGTATTAGGCACATATAATACATCAAGATTTGAATAAGTAAGTTCTACTGAACTTGGAGTTGGGTAAGTCAAGGGTCTAGCACACCCTTTCTCCAACTCAAGAGAGTTTAGTCTCCACTAGGTTAGGTAGATGCCTACACCACATAACACTAGTATGTCTTCTAGAGGAGAAGCCAGTGGCTCTCTGCCAACTAGGTATAATGGCCTCACATTCCAGGAATTGAAAGCCATGTGTGTGTCTAGGAAGTTGAGGACAGGGAGAGGTGCAAACACCCAACGTCTCATAGAGATTTTGCTCTTGGATGACCTTAGGAAGACCCCAGGGTCTGACGAGGTAGATAGAGTGGGTGGGACAGGGAATGAGGAAAGGCCAGGAAGTGAAACCTTCTTTGACCTGGACTCAAACCCTGGCCAGGAGAATCAAGATAATTCTAACCTGGACAACATAGAGCTTCCTTCAGGTGGGGGAGAAGGCCCCAGTGGCCCTCTCTTTACTCCACCAAGAAGAGTACAGAGTTTACCTAGGAGATCTAGATCTCCCTCTGTAGAATCTCAGCACTCAGGAACTTCTGTAGGGACTTCCATATCAAATAAGAGGGAATCCTCTTATGAGAGACAGTGTCAACTTCTGGAGCTTGAGAAAATCAAGCTTAGGCTCAAGAAGGAGCAGTTGGCCCTAGACAGGGAATCCCTAGAGCTCCAGAGAGCTACAAAGAGATTGGGACTAGAGTCCCATGGTGGCAGCAACAGTGTCCCTGGAGTTAAGGAGTATACTCATGATCATAGGAACCCGAACAAGATAGTCCCTCCCTACCAGAGTGGGGATGACATTCACAAATGGATAACTGCACTAGAGAGGGCCTGTAAGGTACAGAGGGTCCCTCAGGAGCAGTGGGCAGCTATCTTGTGGCTCTCCTTTGCTGACAAAGGTAGATATAAGCTCCTCACTGTTAGAGAAGAGGATGCTGACAATTATTCAGTCCTGAAGAGTGCTCTCATTGATGGGTTTGGCTTAACCACTGAACAGTACAGGATTAAGTTCAGAGACACCCAGAAGACACAGACTCAGGACTGGGTAGACTTTGTAGATTGTGCTACTAAGGCTCTGGAAGGCTGGTTACTTGGCAGTAAAGTGAATGATTTTAAGGGATTGTACAATTTAATTATGAGGGAGCAGATCCTTAATAATTGCCAAAACCAGTTGTTGCATCAGTACTTGGTTGATTCTGATCTGACCTCTCCCCAAGATTTTGGGTAAGAAGGCAGACAAAAGGGTCAGGACCAGGGTGAAGCAGAAAACTCAGAATCAAGGTGGTGACCAAAAGAAGCAAGATGCTAAAATCTCAGATAAGGGTGGGGAGAAGGGTAAAGACCAGAAGTCTTCACAAGGGCCCCAAAACCTGCATCTGGGGGAGTCACAATCTAACAAGGGAAAAGGCAAAAAGAAACCTTGGTGTCATATCTGTAAAGAGAAGACCCATTGGACAAAGGATGCCAATTGTCCAAGGGCCACGGATTCTACTCCTACCACCACTGCCCCTAAGGCAACTGTTCCCCCTAGCACAGTCTCAAGTGGTGGTACACAGAACAAGGGTAATAGTAGGGTTAACCATGGGATCTGAGATGGATTCTGGCCTAGTCAGAATTCCAACTCAGGCTGTTTTGGTCTGTGATGGAGGCATGGATATTGCCTCCTTATTTGTCAGTCCCAGTAACCTGGGCAAGTACAGACAACAGCCTTTGATCAATGGTAAGGAGGCCATGGCATACAGGGACACAGTTGCAAGTGTCACCAGTGGTGACAAAAGATCTTGTGGGCCCTGACCAGATCATACTTGGTGAGATGTACCAAGTGACCAATGCAAGCAATCTCAGGACAGACCATTCCTTGGCAGTTGTGAATTTCACCTGGGGAGGGGTAACTGGCCCTAAGAAGGTTGTGGTTAGCTCAGACTTCCCTGTGGAGTGCTTGTTGGGCAATGATTTAGAAACTTCAGCCTGGGCTGAAGGGCTGAAGTGGAACTCAGGACACATGCAGAAATGTTGGGCATCCCTGCAGATGTGTTTGCCATGACTAGGTCACATAAATCAATAGGGATACCCAGTATAGTGCAGAACCTGGGGACAATTACATGAAACGAACAGTGGTTCTGCCACAACACACTTTTCAAAGCTAAATGATTTCTACATTTATTATCCCTTTCTACGTTAGGATATCAGTCAATGTTACACATATCTGTCTAAACACATGCTCCAAGTAAATAGCATAAACTAATTATGTTATTTTGTAATTTATTTAAAGCGAAAAGGTTTTTGTATCATCTTACAAAAGAAAAAGAAACAGGTCATACACACATTATTATCTGGTGCAAAGAGTGAGATAAAGTGTATAGTTTTCATTAATCACAAGACACAACAAATCCATTGAGTACATACATAAACGACATTAACAATAAGGCACAGAGTAAAAACATGTAGTTATTCTCAAAATGACCTCAAAATATTCCTAATCAATTAACTGGTCAAAATGGAATGTAGTGCTTCTGATTTTGCGTCGACGTTTCAACCCCTGTGTATCTGTGCTACATTAAGCATCAAACGCGGGTCATCATCAGGACAAAACAAGATAGATTGTGTGTAGCCGTATCGATATAGTTCAAAAGGGATCCAATCTGTGGACACTTGATTGGATTCCAAGTGGGGCTCCTAAGTAGCTCCTAGGTTGATGACAATCAAAAGTGGGTGGGCACACCGTGCTCTACAACCATCTCTGGTGTCACACGCTCAGTTTCATCATTTAATAAAGTAGAGAAAGGGTTGTTCCACTTCCCTCTGTTTTAATGAGTCCGTCACCTTGTACGATAAACTCTGAAGATAAGTGAGTTTTCTCTGATGGGCTGAGGCAAAGTCCGTGAGTAATTAAGGGCTTTTCTATTCCATATTTAAATTGTATTAGAAACACACACAAGTCCAGTTAATGTTTGTTCCCGTGGGCTCTTCAGTCAGTTTGCGTCTTCTCCTTGTGGAGAGGACGCACCCACGGTTATGCTGCCTACAAACTGACTGAAGAGCCCACGGGATCAAACATTAACGGGACTCTGTGTGTTTCTAATACAATTTAAATATGGAAAGAAAAGCCCATAATTAATCACGGACTTTGCCTCAGCCCGTCAGAAAACTCACTTATCTTTAGGAGTTTATCGTTACAGATGACGGACTCATTAAAACAGAGGAGATGGAGCAACCCTTCTCTACTTTGTTAAATGATGAAACTGACGCGTGGCACTCAGAGATGGTTGTAAGCACGATATCCCACCCACCTTTGATTGTGATCAACCTAGGAGCTACTGAAGCCCCACTGGAATCTAATCAAGTGTCCATGTATTGGATCCTTTTGGAACTATATCGATAAGGCTACACACAATCTATCTTGTTTTATCCTGATGATGACCAGCGTTGATCTTAAATGTAACACAGATACACAGAAGTCAAGCGTCGGCGCAAAATCAGAGCACTACGATTCCATTTTGACCAGTTAATTGATCAGGAATATTTTGAGAATAACTACATGTTTTTGCTCTGTGCTACTGTGTAATGTCGTTATATATATACTCAATGGATTTGATTGTATCTTGTGATTTGAAAACTATACACTTTATCTCACTCTGATCTCACTCTTTGCAGATAATAGTAGTGTGTATGACCTGTTTCTTTCTTTGTAAGATGATACAAAACCTTTCGCTTTAAATAAATTACAAAATAACATAATTGAATTTATGCTATTTACTTGGAGCATGTGTTTAGACAGATATGTGTAACATTGACTGATATCTAACGTAGAAAGGATAAGCGTAGAAATCATTTAGCTTTGAAAAGTGTGTTGTGGCAGAACCACTGTTCGTTTCATGACTAGGTCACAGGCAAAAATGTCTTCCACTGAACAGGCCCTGGATCCTGGAATAATGGATCCGGTGCCTTCCAAGAAGAAGGAGCAGTAGAGGGTAAGGCAGTGTCTTCCCCTGCCTCCAGAGTGAGGATCAGTCTCCTGAGGGAGATTATCTCAGTCCCTGTGAAGGAACTGTCTCAGAGGAACTTGAACCTGACCAGGTTGAGTTCTTGGGGACAGGGGCCCTTCCCAGGGCAGAACTGAGCCAGGAGCAGCTGAACTGCCCCTCTCTTGAACCCCTCAGACAGCAAACTGCTGCTGAGGCTGCTGGGAGTGCCAGTGGGTCCCACAGGATCTACTGGGATGATGGACTTCTATATTCAGAGGGTAGAGACCCAAAGCCTGGTGCTACCAGGAGGTTGGTTATACCACTGAAGTTTAGAGGCTTCCTATTAACACTGGCACATGACATCCCATTAGCAGGACACTTAGGCCAAAGCAAGACCTGGGGCAGGCTTGTCCCTCACTTTCACTGGCCTCACATGTCAGAAGACACAAAGGAGTTTTGTCGCTCCTGTATCACTTGCCAAGCCAATGGTAAGGCAGGTGGCACTACAAAGGCCCCCCTGATACCACTACCTGTGGTGGGGGTTCCCTATCAGAGGGTTTGATTGACATTGTTGGTCCCATGGATCCTCCAACTGCATCTGGACACAGGTTCATACTAGTGGTGGTGGACCATGCCACTAGGTATCCAGAGGCAATACCCCTTAGGACCACCACAACTCCTGCTGTGGCCAGGGCCCTCCTGGGAATCTTTTCCAGGGTGGGTTTTCCTAAGGAGGTGGTATCAGACAGAGATGCAAACTTTATGTCTGGTTATCTTACTGCTATGTGGAAGGAGTGTGGAGTGAATTACAAATTCACCACACCCTATCACCCACAATCCAATGGGTTAGTTGAGAGATTCAACAAAACCCTCAAGGGCATGATAAAAGGTCTCCCTGGCAAGCTCAGGCGTAGATGGGATATCCTTTTGCCCTGCCTTCTCTTTGCCTACAGAGAGGTTCCTCAGAAGGGGGTTGGCTACAGCCCTTTTGAACTTCTGTTTGGACATCCAGTTAGGGGTCCCTTATGTATGGTTAAGGAGGGATGGGAGTTACCTCTCAAACCACCTAAATAGGACATAGTGGACTATGTACTTGGTCTCTGCTCCAGGATGGCTGAGTACATGAAGAAGGCATCCACAAACCTTGAGGCTAGCCAGGAATTGCAAAAGGCCTGGCATGGCCAAAAGGCTGTTTTGACTGTGTATCAGCCAGGACAGAAGGTGCGGGTGTTGGAGCCTGTGGCCCAAGCAGCTCTCCAAGACAAGTGAAGTGGGCCCCATACCATTCTTGAGCAGAAGGGAGAGGTTACCTACCTGGTGGACCTTGGAACTCCCAGGAGCCCCCACAGGGTGCTCCATGTGAACAGGCTCAAGCCATATGTGCACAGGGCAGACATGGGCTTGCTCATGGCTACTGATGAGGGACAGGAGGAAGAGAGTGATCCACTCCCTGACCTCCTCTCACAGAAGCCTGATGATGGTTCAGTTGATGGTGTAGCCTTGGCAGGCAGCCTCACTGAACAGCAACAGACTGATTGTAGGAAGGTCCACAATCAGTACAGACACATGTTTTCACTGACTCCAAGTCAGACTACCTGGTGTACACAGGTGGACACAGGTGACAGTCTGCCTGTTAAAAATAAGATTTACAGGCAACCTGACCATGTCAGGGACTGTATCAGGACTGAATTCCAGAAAATGTTGGAACTGGGAGTGATTGAGCCCTCAGATAGCCCTTGGGCTAGCCCAGTAGTCTTAGTACCAAGACCTCACACCCAGGGTGGTAAGAGAGAGATGAGGTTCTGTGTTGACTACAGGGGACTCAATGCAGTCACTAGGATTGATGCTCATCCAATTCCAAGGGCAGATGAACTTATTGACACTTTGGCCTCTGCCAAATTCCTAAGTACATTTGACCTGACAGCTGGTTACTGGCAAATCAGATTAGCTGAGGAAGCTAAACCAAAAACAGCATTTTCAACCCCTAGTGGGCACTACCAATTTGTGGTGATGCCTTTTGGCTTGAAGAATGCACCTGCCACATTTCAAAGGCTGGTGAATAAAGTTCTCACAGGTCTGGAAGCCTATAGTACAGCTTATCTTGATGATATTGCTGTCTTTAGCTCCACCTGGGAGGATCACCTGGTCCACGTGAGAAATGTTCTGGAGGCCCTGCAGAAAGCAGGCCTCACTATCAAGGCCACCAAGTGCCAGATGGGGCAGAGTAAGGTTGTGTAACTGGGCCACCTTGTGGGTGGAGGCCAAGTTCAACCATTGCAGAGCAAAATCCAAACCATCATGGATTGGGTTGCTCCAACTACCCAGACTCAGGTCAGAGCTTTCTTGGGTCTGGCTGGGTACTACAGGAGGTTTGTCAAAGGATATTGCTCCATAGTGACACCTTTGAATGACTTAACGTCCAAAACAATGCCTAAGAAAGTTCAGTGGACAGTTAGCTGTCAAAAGGCATTTGATGACCTGAAGCAGGCCATGTGCACTGCTCCCATTCTGCAAAGTCCTGATTATTCCAAGCAATCCATTGTTCAAACAGATGCATCTGAATTGGGGGTAGGGGCTGTGTTATCACAATTGAATGAGGAGGGTCAGGATCAGCCAGTAGCTTCAATAAGCAGAAGGCTGACACCCAGAGAGAAACGTTGGTCAGCTATTGAGAGGGAAGCCTTTCCTGTGGTTTGGGCTCTGAAGAAGCTGAGGCCATACCTGTTTGGCACTCACTTCATTGTTCAGACAGACCATAAGCCCCTCTTATGGCTAAAACAGATGAAGGGTGAAAACCCCAAACTCTTGAGGTGGTCCATTTCCCTACAGGGGATGGACTAAACAGTGGAACATAGACCTGGGAGTAACCATGCCAATGCAGATGGACTCTCCAGATATTTCCACTTAGAACATGAAGACTCAACTGGTCAAGGTTAGTTTAATGTCCTTGCGTTTGGGGGGGTTGTGTAGGAAACTAGGATCTGCTTCTTATGGTTACCCCCACTTTTTGCTGATGTCTCACTGTTTTTGGACTAGTCTGACTGGGATCCTGCTATCAAGGAATCCAGTCTATCTGCTTTCTCCCTTAAATTCCAATGTATGTACTTTAGGTGCACTCCGGATTGGATACTGGGGTACCCTTATCAGTCCCTAGTATATGGTACACCATGTACCCAGGGCATAGGTACCCCAGAGGCCTCCCATGGGCTGAAGCATGTATTATGCCACCCATGAGAGGCCATTCAAAATGACACAACAGGTCTGCTACAGCAGCCTGTGTAAGCTGGTGCTTGCACCACTTACTTAGATGTAGGTTCACTATATCTATCTAAATCACTACACTTAAAAACCTATCAGTCACCCCTATGGCAGGCCTTATCAATCCTGAAGGCAGGGTGCTGGGTTTTACATGAGAGGGTGCCCCTGCATGAGCAGAGGCCCTCTGCAGCCTTCGGAGACCATTCTCCAGGGTTGTCAGTGATGCAGCCAGACATATAAGTTAAGTTGCATTATAACCTCGCGGTAAATGCTAACTTTAAAACGGCTGCTTAGAAACATGTCGTGTTTGGTATCAAACACCTTGGAATCATACCTCCACACCAGTAACTGGTGTGGGAGGTATGATTCCACCCTTCTGAAACCACTACTGTGGGTCACCAGTCTACCCGGAACCAGCTTTCTCGACCCGGGCAGCACTAAATGGACGCTGCCAGCCACAGATACGATTCTGCTCTCCTGCTGCTGAGCCAAGCTCGAGCAGAGGAAGGCATCCTGTCACAGGGAGGTGTGACCACCTCCCTGTGACAGGGTTTAGTGTATAGGGGCTGGGTGGGTGCACTCTGAGAGTACCAGAAAGTCTGCACTGGGGGCACATTTGGTGTCCCTGTGCATAGTCCAGCTAAACCAGTTCTGGGAGCCATTGGCTCCTGCTCTGGCGCGAAACTGGACAAAGGACATGGGTGTAGCCACCCCTCTGTCCTGCCCCTCCCCTAGGAGGGTCCCCAGAATCTTTCCAACCCTTTCCCGTGGGTATAAAGTGGGTTACCTGGCTACAGGACTTTAGATTTTACCTGGACAAGATTCTGCTAAGAAGAAACCAAGTACTTCGACTGCCTGCACAATGATTGCATGACTGAAGAATCTCCCTTGGAGTAAAGGAGTTACTCCCCTGCAGTAGCAGGCACCTAAGCACAATTGACCGGCTTGCTTCTCCAGAGCTCCTGCTGACTCCGAAGATTTCAGCAACACAGGAGGTGGGTTCCCAAAGGTCCCTGAGGTTGATCTGACCTCTCAGCGATTCTGAGACCAGTATCCCTCGTGGGGACCGTGCAACCCAAACCCCTGTGCACTGTGTACATTTGCACGAGCATATGCTTGTTCGCGATCCCTGAGCTTGTGCTTTGGACTCCATATAGTCCTGACCCTGAGCAGCATTTGCACCAAAAATATCCGGCCTCCACTCACCGAGTGCTCTCTGGGCTGGTGCTTTGTAAATTCGCTCGAGGTCTCCTTGCGATCCCTGGTCCATTGGCCTGTGGGTCCTGGCGAGGGTCACCTTGTTTGTTCTTGGGCTTCCCTGGTTGCTCCAGACGTGCCCTGACTCCCCATTGCTTGGAGAGTCCCCTGGACCTTGCTGGTTCACACTGTAACCTGTTTGTCCTTCCTGTGTGGGGTGCATTTGCCAAGGCTTGTTGGTGCTCCAGCCGGACACCGACCCCTCAGCACTCGACATCCTTTGTGGGACAGCTCACCTCCATGGCCTGTTCATCCTCGACTTCTCCTGGTCCTCGTGGCTGCAGAGTCAAGCATCCCTTCTTCGCACCTGAAGCACCCGACATCGGTGGGCATTCGTCTACCGATCCCCTGATCACCTGAAGTGACCCAGACTCTGTCCCCTCTGCTTTCAGGTTCCTCTCACCTAGAATCCAGGCTTGGATTCCACCGGACACTCTTCGCCTTCCTGGCAGCAGCACTTCTTTGCAGTTCTCCATTGAAAATGACGAAGGTTTCCGACACCACTTGACCCCTATGCACCCGGCTCCTCTAGGATAGGTAACACGGGTACCTCAGTACTCCCTGGTGTGTTGGCTCTAGAACCTCTTATGTTCTAAAGTTTGCTCGAAGTCCTCGTAGAAGTGTCCTTAAATTGTAACTTTTCAACCGCGACTTTCCCATAGAGTTGCACGGAGCACGCAGTCGTGTTTCCTCACTGCACCCGTCCTCCGTGGGCGCCCTGTGTCACTGCCTTGGGTGGTTCCTTGGGGACCCATCGATTCTACGTGCTCTAGGCACTGTGTCTAGTCAAGTCGTGATTGTTATACCATTTTTTTAGTATATGGTTCGGTCTCCCCCTGGAGCCCACTGTGTATCGTGCTACTTACGAATTGTTCTATTGATTCAGTATTGTGTGCTTTGTGTTCTAATCTTGTGTAGAGATTAGTAGAGAGTGTTATATTAATAAATACATATTTTTATATAACTACTGTGTGGTTCTCCTTTCATTTAGTCATTCAGGAGGTGATATTCTGGTAAAACAAGCTGCTTTACATTCCTTCAAGATTAAGCCTGAAGGCTGCTCTCCACAGCTACCACTAGGATAGCTTTCTAAAGGTTATCTTTGACTTCATACATCATAAGGGTCGTGTGGACTAGTACAGGGTGCCCACTTTAATTAGTGGACAGCATATACCAGGCCACCTTCTCACAAGATCCCCCAAAGAGTGAGATAGTTTTAGAGAGCATCACCAAGATTGATAGACAATTGACTCTTGAGGGTCTGCCCGAGACCCTAAGGGGGATATTATCAAAGAATGGCGATAACTACCGCTAACCCCAGTTAGCAGCAGTTTTCTCATCGCCGTCTATCCCTGATATTTATCGCCTTGTTAGCGACGTGTTACCAACACGTCGCTAACAGGGCGATAGTTCAGAGATCAGCGGATAAAAATGCTATTAGCAATAGCACGATGGCGATAGAAATTCTAGCGTTAGCGGGCGAAATCTAGCGATAAGCCCATCGGCGATAAAAAAATGCACGCTAGGCAGCCCAACATGAGTAATCTTACCCCAATTGTTAAAAATAGCCTATTAGTCCACCTCCCATAGAAAAGATGCCCCAAAAAAACTGTAATGCAGATTGGAGCAGCCAGGTCCAAGTGCAGCACACATCAACAGCCCCCTCAAGCCACACAACATCCAGGATGACCAGGATGAGAGCCTGGATGCGCTGCTGGACCTGCGTCTGGAACCTGGATGCCTCGCTGGACCATTTGTCTGGAGCCTGGATGCCTCGCTGGACCTGCGTCTGGAGCCTGGATGCCTCGCTGGACCTGTGTCTGGAGCCTGGATGCCTCGCTGGACCTGCGTCTGGAGCCTGGATGCCTCGCTAGACCTGCGGCTGGAGCCTGGATGCCTCGCTGGACCTGCGTCTGGAGCCTGGATGCCTCGCTGGACCTGCGTCTGGAACCTGGATGGCTCGCTGGACTTGCATCTGGAACCTGGATGCCTCACTGGACCTGCGTCTGGAGCCAGGAGTGGGATGTGGAGGATCTGTGGAGTCGATAATCCGTGGTGGGAGACATCAATGCGTGACGATCGCCTGTACCTGGTGGTGAAGTCTGGAAGGTCGCCAGAGGCGGCTGGTGACATTTGAAAGTGGTAGGGCGTAAAAATAGTGTCATACTGCACTTTGGCGAGCGAGCGTAGCGAGCGAGCCCGAACAACCTACGGGGGACAAATGGTGCATTTTCCAGCAATTATTTCTATGACACAACCGCGGTGCAAAGGGAAAAGTAAAGAACCGTGCTTACAACGAAAGTCAACCCGAAATCCACCCCATTCCCCACTCGTGGAGATTACAAGATTAGGTCGATGGCTCCCTTCGGTTTATTGGAGTTCAGCAAGTGGAGGAAAAGGTGTCAATAAATTGTCCCTTTACATTATTAAGCCAAAACAACCACCAGACAGACCAGCATATCATAATACTCTTAGATTTGCAAAACAATTACGATCTCTTCATGTTTTGCGAAGTCGCCGCTCCCAATTGGAGCAGAGTAGGGGAGAAGTAAAGTGCCCATCAACTGAACCCGTCTAGACACCACTTTACATATAAACATGCATGAACGTGGCAGGAATCTTCTGAAAAGACCACCAGGGTGAACCCACAAAATAGCAAGTTGAGTGTCAGCTTGACACAGATGTCATATTTTAAAAAGTAACCGACGGCTGGTGTACCCTAAACTTGAGGGCCCTCACCCTCATGGCTCATCGTGCTATCTTAAAGGCTGTTACCCAAAAGGTACAAACCCTCATTCAACTCGGCAAGCTGAAAGATAAACACCCCATTCTCTACACACAACAAGCGAAGACCACCTTGTATCCCCAGAGAGGCAGAAACCTTCATTCACCATGCGCAATGAAAGGCAGAAACACCCGTTCACCATGCGCAATGAAAAACCGAAGCACTCACTCACCTGCACACTGAAAGCCAAAGACCTGTGAAGCCCGAGTGTGCCCTCATTCCCTCCATTATGCTCCCTGAAAGTCAGGAGCACTTATTTATATTCATTCGCAAAGACAAAGATCCTGCATGCACATTCACTGTGCACTCTGAAAGACGGATAAACTCTGCACCCTGAAAGGCAGTCACTTTCACGCACTCTCATTTACTATGTGCCTCACTGTGCGCCCTGACTTGCATGCATCCTGATTTTATTGTGTACAATCATAAGCAGATACCCTCATTTAATGTGCACCCTGACATGCGGCGCCTTCGTTCCCCGTGCACCCTGAAACAGAGGCTAACTGATTTACTGTGTACCCTGAGAGGCAGACCACTGGTTTACTCTGCACCCTGAAAGTCTGGCACCTTCTTTCACAAGCTCCATCATGCAAGGTGCACCCTATGAGGCTGACACTTTCTCTCACTATGGTCCCTGAAAGGCAAAAATCCATGCGTCCTGTCTGCTAGTGATACCAGAACACCCCGTCCAAATAGTATTCTGTTAATACTCCGAATGTGATGTGCGTCTACGTGTCGTGATGTGCGACTGATGAAGTCACACGCACGACACTGAGCGCAAACGCAGCACTTTAAAAATAATACATTTTGAAAACACCGATTAAAACAGCATCACTTTCTCCCGCTCCAAATGTATCGTTTCCGCTCCTCATTTACACCGTCACATAAACCAAGGAAATCGTCTGCCATAACTGAAAGATATTGTGCAAGCAAACAGGATTCTCACTCAGCCGCGGCCGGCATGCTTGCGGGAGGGGGGGTGCAGGGGGGATTAAAAAAAAAAAACCTACCTTACCGCCAGGTACAGCGCCGCCTCCGCTCCCGGCCGGTGTACCGGGTCCGCGTGTTCCTGCTGCTTTCCTGCAGGAACAGGAAGCAGCCAGCAGGCAGCCTCCCTCCCCTCCCCTACCCTAAGCCAATCACAATGCTGCAATGGTAGCGTTGTGATTGGTGAGGCGCAGTGGAGAGCGCCCCAACCGGGCCATTTTCTCTATGTAGGCTGCATGCAGCAGCCTACATAGAGAAAAAGGGAGAGTGCGCATGACTGAGTTAGTACCCACAACAGTGGGCAAAGCCACTCCCCCCCTGCCCTCGAGCAGGACGGCCCACCCGCCCGCCCCCAACCTGGCACTCCAGGCACTTCTGCTTTCTCGCAGTGCGAGAAGCAGAAACATAAAATGGTAGTTGTACCATTTTATGTTTCTGCCTTCTCGCACTGCGAGAAAGCAGTGGGGTGACGCCCCCACGCCCCTATGGAGGTGCCACCACTGCAGGTCGCATGAAGCCACGTTGCTGACCTGTGTGAGAGACCGCCTTGCGCCCCTTGGAGCAGTTAATGGTAGAGGCGCTCCTGCGCACCAACGTAGTGAGGTCCGCATCGAATACTACAATCCACCTCTACACCGGGGTGCACGGAGGGGATTACCAACGGTGGGTGCCGTCTCCCTGCATCACAGGCCGGATGATGTTTGGCTGGCCGTACTCTGTGGAGGGTGAGGCCCCTGTGCTATGCCGAGCTTGTGTGGTGTGAGCGCTGCAACTACACGCCTAAGGGAGCCCTGCTGCATCAACTGCATCGGGAGGTCCACCAGCACACTAGGCGGCGACTGCCGTACCCAGCCTAGTGAAATCACACCTGGCTCAGGCTCCTGCTGGCTGAGTCACAGATTTGGAGAGAGTGCAGTGGATTGCACCCCGGTGTCAATGTCCATCAATCAATCAATCAATCAATCAATCAATCAGGGGTTTATAGAGCGTGCAACTCACCCGTGAGGGTCACAACGTGCTGGGGAGGGGGTGGGTGCACCTCTGGATCATTCGAAGAGCCAGGTCTTGAGGCTCTTCCTGAAGGTGTGCAGGGTGGGGGAGCGTCTGATGTTGACTGGGAGCGCGTTCCAGGTCTTAGCTGTTCTACCGATGCGTGGGGTGTCTGCCAGGGCCAGGTCAGCGGAGCGGAGGTTCCTTTTGGGGACGTGGAAGGAGACTCTTTCGTTGAGGTATTTGGGTCTGATGTTGTGGAGGGATTTGGAGGCGTGGGTGAGTAGCTTGAGTGTTACTCCCTGCTCGATGGGGAGCCAGTGTAGGTCTCGTAGGTGCTGGGTCATATGCTTGTGTCGTGGTGTTCTGAGGACGAGTCTGGCTGCGGTGTTCTGGATGGATTGGAGCTTGTGTAGCAGGGTTTTGTTGATTCCTGTGTAGAGGGCATTACCGTAGTCCAGTCTGCTGGTAAGGAGTGCGTGGGTGACGGTCTTTCTGCATTCTGGGAGGATCCATTTGAAGGTCTTGCGGAGAATGCGGAGGGAGTTGAAGCAGTTGGATGCGACGGCGTTGGTCTGGTGGGTCATGGTGAGGGAGGAGTCCAGAATGATGCTGAGGTTCCGGGTGTGGTCCGTCGGGGTGGGTGGGTCTCCGAGCACAGGGGGCCACCAGGAGCTGTCCCATGCAGTGGGGGAGGGTCCGAGGACGAGGATCTCAGTCTTCTCTGAGTTCAGTTTTAGGCAGCTGTCGTTCATCCATGCTGCGATGTCTTTCATTCCTTCTTGGAAGCTGAGTCTGGTGTATTTGGGGTTCTTTGTGAGAGAGAGGATGAGCTGGGTGTCATTGGCATAAGATACTATGCTGAGCCCATGCTGTCTGACGATGGTGGCGAGGGGGGCCATGTAGATGTTGAAGAGCGTGGGGCTGAGTGAGGATCCTTGGGGTACTCCACAGTTGATCTCTGTATGTTCGGAGAGGAAGGGTGGGAGTCTGATCCTTTGGGTTCTGCCGGAGAGAAAGGAGTGGATCCAGTCGAGGCCGGTTCCTCATATACCGGCGTTGTGGAGTCTGGCTGCGAGAGTGCGGTGTGAGACGGTGTCGAAGGCTGCAGAGAGGTCTAGTAGGATGAGGGCCGCAGTGTGGCCCTGGTCGAGTAGCATGCAGATGTAATGGATGGCAGCAAGGAAGGCGGTCTCGGTGCTGTGGTTGCTGCGAAATCCATACTGGGAGGAGTCGAGGATGGCGTTCTCTTCGATGAAGGTGGTCAGCTGGGCGTTGAGGAATCTCTCGGTGACTTTGGCTGCGGAAGGGAAGGAGAGAGATGGGCCGGCAGTGTTTCAGGTCCGTCGGGTCGGACGAGTGTTTCTTGAGGAGGGGCTTGACCTCTGCCCACTTCCAGTCATTGGTGAGGATGCTGGATTCGAGGGAGTCGTTGATGGTCCAGCCTAGTTCGGGTGCTATAGCGGTGGCTGCTCTGTGATAGATGTGCGGCGGGCAGGGGTCCATGGGGGCTCCTGAGTGGGTGTTTTTCATGGTCGTGGAGGTGTCTCCGGTAGTTGCGGTTTTCCAGCTGGTGATGGTCGGTTGGTTGTCGGTGGTGGGGAGGGGGTGTAGACCGGAGTCTGTTCGCTGAAGTTGTCGTAGAGGACCCTGATTTTTATGTGGAAGTAGGAGCTGAGCTTGTTGCAGAGGTCCTGGGAAGGTGTGACGTCTGTTGCTTTGCTGGGGGGTTTGGTGACCTGCTGTATGATGTTGAAGAGTTCCTTGGCGTCACTAGCGTTGGTGTGGATTCTGTTCTTGATGAATGTCTGCTTGATGGCTTTTATGCGCTGGTGGTATTCATTCATGGCGTGCCTGTAGTTGCTCTGGTCTTTGGTGGTTTTCCTGTTCCGCCATAGTTTCTCGAGGCGTCTGCAGGAGTGCCTGGCTTCTTGGAGTATGGTGGTGAACCATGCGGGCTTCAGGGGGCATTGTTTGACGGGGTGGCGGAGGGGTGCAAGCTTGTCAGCGCAGCTGTAGATCCAGCTGTGTAGTTCTTTGGCTGCGGAGTTGGCGTCGGTCGTGGCGGAGGGGGGGTCGTGGAGGAGGGTGGTGTTGAGGTGTTTGTCTGTGACCTTGCTCCAGTTCCTTCGAGGTGGCCGCGCAGCGGACGGCATTAAATAGGGGAGGGAGGCACAGCTGTGAGGTGGGTGCATGAATCAGCGGGGGGAGGGGCCACGGGGGCAGCAGCGGTGAGTCGGGAAGCAGGAACAAACGGGCAGAGAGGGTGGAACGGCACAATAACAAACTAAGGCACAATAAGTGAAATGAGAATAAATAGCACAAAAGTATACAAGCACAATGATGAAAAGCAGTCAGAGAGACACCGGAGCAAACACAAGAAGGGCGCAACCTAGCCAGGAGCCGAGGCTCGAACCCCTACCTGCACTGAGTCCTGCCTAGGGCAGATGCACAGCACAGCAGCCAGAGCTACGGAGGGAGAGAGCACGTCCCTGGCCATGGTCAGAGGTCCTGACCAGGTAAGGAGAAGGTGGGACGCGTATCGCAGGATTGCCGGGGGGCGAGTCACTCAGGCCTATCACACGTAGATGACGCACCCCCAGTGTCGGCTCATCCTCTCTGGCGGATGAACGTTGCCCCACTGCCTTCAAGCAGTGCAGAAGAGGGACAATCATCACATGATGATAACTTATTGATGTTATCATGCTATGTATCCTTAGGATAGGACTGCTCCAAGCACGGAGCAGGCCATGGGCGGAGTGGCATGCCCACTCAAGTGCGCAATGACTGTTTGATCGGCCCACTCAGGCCGCCCAAAGCAGTCATGCGCACTGCACTGTTCGCAATGCAGGCTGCATCACAGCCTGCATGGAGAACATGCCCACCCCTCCAGCCCCTGGCTGCATGCCTTGTCCCGTTGCCAATTACCAATCCCACCGCTGCATCGCAGCGTTGTGATTAACTCAGGGGAGGGAGCCTGGCTGCCGACTTCCTGTTCCTGGAAGCAGACGCAGGAGAACAGGAGCTACGAAGACACGGGCCCCGGCTTCGAGGTAAGACTTCCCTCATTGAAATATTTACAACACCCGCTCACACACACATCCCCGCGTCCACGCCCCATCCAGTATTCTTTCCTGCGTTTACCACCTTACAGCTGTCCAGCCCCCCCCGCAGCACTTCTCAATGGCGTCCGCTGTGTGCCCATGCACAGCGGGTGTACCACTCATGTGCAAAAGGCACTTGTGAGAAGTTGGCCTGGCATATGCTGTCCACTAATTATAGTGGGCACCTTGCACCAGTCCAAACAACCCCTTATTGGAGATAGGTTAAAGACAACCTTATTGAAAGCTATCCTAGTGGTAGCTATGGAGAGCAGCCTTCAGGCTAAGTCTTGAAGGAATGTAAAGCAGCTTGTTTTACCAGTCTATAATCTCTTGAGTGACCAAATGAAAGAGCACCACACCAGGTATATATTCAAAATATATGTATTTATTGCTAAACACACCCCTCTAGTCTCTTTATGAGGCTAGAGTTCGAAATACACAAGTTATAAGTTATTTAAACACAGTAATAGCACAAATACACGTTTGGGCCCTAGGGGCGTACCAAACCATATACCAATAAAGTGGTATAAGAACCACGACTGAACTAGACACTAGGCCTAGAGCCTCTAGAAGTGCTTGGACCACAAGGAACCACCCAAGGTAGTGACACAGGGGACCCACGGGGGACGCGTGCAGTGTAAATACACAACCACGATACGCCGTTAACTTCTATGGAGAAAGTCGCGATCAGGAAATTAAAGAAAGGGACACTTAAAGGAGGACTTGGAGCAAACCCTTTGAGAACTAGGTCGTTCTAGAGTCTCTACCCACGGGAGCACCGGAGTACTCGTGTTACCTCACCCAGGAAGCCGGGTGCATAGGTGCCTTTCGGGGTCGGGTTTCGTCGTCGATTTGAATGGCGATCTGCTGCAAAGTGCTGCTGGCGACCAAGTGGAAAGTGTCCGGGTGGATCCAAGAGTGGATCGGAGATCTGAAGAACCTGAAAGCAGAGGGGACAGAGTCTGGGTCACTAGCCAGTGACCAGGAAGGCGATGGACAGATGCCCACCGATGTCGAGTGCTTCAGGTGCGTTGACGGTCGTCTTGACTCTTCAGCCACGAGGTCCAGGAGGTGTTGTCGGCAATCAGGAGCAGGATTCGGGCTGGTACACAATGTCTGTCGAGTGCTGAGGTGTCGGCGACCAGATTGGACCCAACAAGCCTTGGCAACAGCAAGTCTCGGTGAAGATGAAGATCGTCGATGGTGCAGACCAGCAAGGTCTGAGGAACTCACCCAGCGAGGGTAAGTGAGGACAGGCCTGGAGCAACCAGAGTGCCCAAGAAGAAAAGGATTGGCCTTCGTGAAGGGCTACTAGCCAACGGGCTAGCGACCGCAAAGGAGCCTCGAGATGTCGCACGTGGATCTGGCTCACAGGACACTCGTGGAGTGGAGGCCAGTGATCTTCAGTGCAGTTGATGCTGGAGGCTAGGGCTACTCGGAGCCCAAAGCACGACTTTGTGGGAGACCCAGAAGAGGATGCACTAGCAAATGTGTGCGGTGTCCAGGGGTCACGGTTTCACGTTACCCACGACAGCTACGGGCCTCAGCTTTGCTGGAGACTCAGGGCAGCCTCGGGGAAGTCTGGAAATCTACCTCTGGTGATGCAAAGACTTCGGCGTCCGACGGGAGCTTAGGCGATGCAGACCGGACAATTGCTTCTTTGGTGCCTGCCAAGCAGGGAGTCACTCCTTGACCCCAAGGGAGATTCTTCTGTCCTCTAGTCTTTAGTAGAGCGTCGAAGGTCCAGGATTCTGTTTCAGAGTTTCGTCCAGGGATAATCTAAAGTCCTAAGGACTGGGTTCCTATACTTATACCAAGTTTAGGGGTTGGACTACTCTGTGGCCCCACCTATGGGTGGGTCAGGGCAGAGGGTGGCTACACCCCTTTCCCTTTGTCCAGTTCGCGCCAAAGCAGGGGCTGCAAGCCCTGATCCGGTTTGAACTGGGGTATGCACTAGGGACACCAAATGTGCCCCCAGTGCAGGACTTCAAAGCACCCGAAAGTGCTCCCGCCCAGCCCCAATACACATTATCCTGTCTGGGGAGGTGGTCACACCTCCCTGGGACAGGAAACCTAGTGTCCAGGCCTCCCCTGCCGGAGTTTCGTCCAGCAGCAGGAGGCCAGACTCGTGTCTGTGGCAGCAGCATCCATTTTGTGATGCCAGGGCTTTAGAAAGAAGTTACCGGGCTAGCCAGAGTTAACATGTCTTTCCCTCTAGAAGGGTGGAATGCTACCCCCCCGCCAGGATTGGCGGGGGAGTAGTATTCCAAGATGTTTGACACCAAACACGACATGTTTAGGTGCAGCCATTCCAAAGTTAGCATTTAACGCGAGGTTATAATGCGCTTAAGAGTATATGGTCAGGCTGCACTACAAACAGCATCAGAGAAGGGTCTCCGAACGCTGCAGAGGGGCCCTGCTCATGCAGGTGCACCCTCTCACATAGGAACCACGCACTCTGCCTTCAGGATTGATAAGGCCTGCCATAGGAGTGACTTATAAGTTTATATGTGTGTATGTATTTAGTGATATAGGTAACCTATATCACAGTAAGGGGTGCATGCACCACCTTACCCAGGCTGCAGTAGCAGACCTGTGGTGTCAGTTTGGATGGCCTTCCAGGGGTGGCATAATACATGCTGCAGCCCCTGGTAGGTCTCTGAGGTACCTATGCCCTTGGTACATAGTATACCATATACTAGGGACTTTTAAGGGCACTCCAGATTCCAATCAGTGATGTGCCTAAGGCACATGGAAACCATTTTAGAGAGGAAGCAGCTAGGCTGGGGTTCTGATTAGCAGGGCCCCAGCCAGACTAATGTCGAAAAACAGTGAAGCATCAGCAAAAAGTGGGGGTACCCATGTGAAGCAGATCCTACTCTCCTACACAACCCCCCCAAACGTAGGGACATTAAACTAACCTTGCCCAGTTAAGTCTTCATGTTCTAAGTGGAAGTACCTAGAGAGTCCATCTGCATTGGCATGGTTACTCCCAGGTCTATGTTCCACTGTGAAGTCCATCCCCTGTAGGGAAATGGACCACCTAAGCAGTTTGGGGTTTTCACCCTTCATTTGTTTTAGCCATAAGAGGGGCTTATGGTCTGTCTGAACGAGGAAGTGGGTACCAAACAAGTATGGCCTCAACTTCTTCAGAGCCCAGACCACAGCAAGGCCTCCCTCTCTATGGCTGACCAACGTTTCTCTCTAGGGGTCAGCCTTCTGCTAATGAAAGCTACTGGCTGATCCTGACCTTCTTCATTCAATTGTGACAGTACAGCCCCTACCCCCAATTCAGATGCATCAGTTTGAACAATGAACTTCTTGGAGTAATCAGGACTCTGTAGAATGGGAGCAGTGCACATGGCCTGCTTCAGGTCATCAAATGCCTTTTGACAGCTAGCTGTCCACTGAACCTTTTTGGGCATTTTCTTAGAAGTTAAGTCATTCAGGGGTGTCACTATTGATCCATACCCCTTGACAAATCTCCTATAGTACCCAGTCAGGCCTAAGAAGGCTCTCACCTGAGTCTGGGTAGTGGGAGCAGTCCAGTCCATGATAGTCTGGATCTTGCTCTGCAAAGGTTGAACCTGGCCTCCACCCACAAGGTGGCCCAGGTACACAACCTGACTCTGCCCTATCTGGCACTTAGTGGCCTTGATAGTCAGGCCTGCCTTTTGCAGGGCCTGTAAAACATTCCTGAGGTGGACCAGGTGATCCTCCCAGGTGGAGCTAAAGACAGCAATATCATCTAGATATGCTGCACTATAAACTTCAGACCTGTGAGAACTGTATTCACCAACCTCTGGAAAGTGGCAGGTGCATTCTTCAGACCAAAGGGCATCACCACAAATTGATAATGCCCACTAGGGGTTGAGAATGCTGTTTTGGGCTTTGCAGTATCAGCTAGTCTGATCTGCCAGTAGCCAGCTGTCAAGTCAAATGTGCTGAGATATTTGACTGAGGCCAAAGTATCTATGAGCTCATCTGCCCTTGGTATTGGATGGGCATCAGTCCTAGTGACTGCATTGAGACCCCTGTAGTCCACACAAAACCTCATCTCTCTTTTTCCACCACTGGTGTGAGGTTTTGGCACAAGGACCACTGGACTAGCCCAAGGGCTATCTGAGGTTCAATAACTCCCAACTCCAACATTTTCTGGACTTCAGTCCTGATACAGTCCCTGACATGGTCAGGTTGCCTATAAATCTTATTTTTAATAGGCAGACTGTCCCCAGTGTCCACTTCATGAGTGCACCAGGTGGTCTGACTGGGTGTCAGTGAAAACATGTGTCTAAACTGATTGAGCACCTGTCTACAATCAGTTTGTTGCTGGGTAGTGAGGCTGCCTGCCAAGGCTCACCATCTACTGACCCATCGTCAGGGTTCTGTGAGAGCAGGTCAGGGAGTGGGTCACTCTCTTCCTCCTGCCCTTCATCAGTAGCCATGAGCAAGCCCATGTCTGCCCTGTCCACATACGCTTTTAACCTGTTGACATGGAGAACCCTGTGGGGACTCCTGGGTGTTCCTAGGTCTACTAAGTAGGTAACCTCACCCTTCTGCTCAACAATAGTGTGGGGTCCACTCCATTTGTCTTGGAGAGCTGCTGGGGCCACTGGCTCCAACACCCACACCTTCTGTCCTGGCTGGTAAACAGTCAGAACAGCCTTTGGTCATGCCAGGCCTTTTGAAGTTCCTGGCTAGCCTCAAGGTTTTTGGTTGCCTTTTTCATATACTCAGCCATCCGGGAGCGGAGACCAAGTACATAGTCCACTATGTCTTGCTTTGGGGAGCTTGAGAGGTAACTCCCATCCTTCCTTCACCAAGCACAGTGGACCCCGGACAGGGTGGCCAAACAGAAGTTCAAAGGGCTGTAACCAACCCCTTCTGAGGCACCTCCCTATATGCAAATAAAAGGCAGGGCAAGAGTATGTCCCATCTTCGCCTAAGCTTTTCTGGGAGCCCTTTAATCATGCCCTTCAAGGTTTTGTTGAATCTCTCAACTAAACCATTGCATTGTGGGTGATAGGGTGTGGTGAACTTATAAGTCACTCCACACTCCTTCCACATTGCTTTTAAGTACCCAGACATGAAGTTTGCACCCCTGTCTGATACTACCTCCTTAGGAAAGCCCACTCTTGAGAAAATTCCCAGGAGGGCCCTTGCCACCACCGGTGCTGTAGTGGTCCTGAGGGGAATAGCTTCTGGGTACCTGGTGGCATGATCCACTACCACCAGGATAAACCTGTGCCCAGAGGCTGTTTGGGGATCCATGGGACCAACAATGTCAATCCCTACCCTTTCAAAGGGCACCCCCACCACAGGTAGTGGTATCAGGGGGCCCTTTGTAGTGCCACCTGCCTTGCCACTGGCCTGGCAGGTTACACAGGAAGCGACAAAACTCCTTGGTGTCTTCAGACATGTGGGGCCAGTGAAAGTGAGGGACAATTCTATCCCAAGTCTTGTTCTGGCCCAGGTGACCTGCCAAGGGAATATCATGGGCTAGGGTCAATAGGAAGCCCCTGAACTTCAGAGGTATAACCAACCTCCTGGTAGCACCAGGCTTGGGGTCTCTACTCTCTGAGTACAGGAGTCCATCATCCCAATACACTGTATGGGGACCACTAGCTTTCCCAGCAGCCTCAGCAGCAGCTTGCTGTCTGAGGGGTTCAAGGGAGGGGCAGCTCTGCTGCTCCTGGCTCAGATCTGCCCTGGAAGGTCCCCCTGTCCCCAAGAACTCAACCTGGTCAGGTTCAAGTTCCTCTGGGACAGTTCCTTCCTCAGGACTGAGATCATCCCCCTCAAGGGATTGATCTTCCTGCTGAGCCAAGGGGAAGGCACTGCCTTAACCCTACTACTCCTCCTCTTGGAAGGCACTTGGTCCATTATTCCAGAATCCAAGGCCTGTTCAGTGCTGAGACATTTTGGCTTGTGACCTGGTCACAGCAAACACATCTGCAGGGATCCCCAGCATTTCTGCATGGGTCCTGAGCTCCACTTCTGCCCAAGCAGAAGTCTCTAAGTCATTGCCAAGCAAGCATTCGACTGGTAGGTTTGCACTCACCACAACCTTCTTAAGGCCAGTTACCCCTCCCCAGGAGAAGTTAACAACTGCCAGAGTATGGTCTGTTCTGACGTTGCTAGCATTGGTCACTTGGTACATCTCACCAAGTATAACTTGCCCAGGATTCACAAGGTCTTGTGTCACCATTGTGACACTTGCCCCTGTGTCCCTAAATGCCAAAGCCTCTCGTCCATTGATTAAAGGCTGTTGTCTGTACTTGCCCAGATTACTGGGGCTCATAGAGGAGGGCACATCCATGCCTCCATCACAGACTAACACAGCCTGAGTTAGTTCTCTGACTAGGTCAGAGCCCAACTCAGTACCCAGGGTGAACCCTACTAAACCCTTGGCTGGAGCACTCCCACCAACTGTAACTGTACTAGGGGGAACAGGTGCCTTAGGGGCATTGGTGGGTGCTGGACTTAAGTCTTTGGCTTGGTGCAATCACTGGTCCAGTGGGTCTTTTGCTTACAGACCTTGCACCATGGTTTTCTTTGGCCTTTCCCTTTTGTAGACTGTGAATCCCCACCTGAAGAAGATTTTTGGGGGCCTGATGAAGACTTTTGATCTTTACCCTTCTCCCCACCCTTTTCAGAGTTCTTAGCATCTTGCTTCTTAGGGTCCCCACCTTGGTTCTGTACCTTCTGCTTCACCCTGGTTCTGACCCATTTGTCTGCCTTCTTTCCCAATTCTTGGGGAGAGGTCAGATCAGAGTCCACCAGGTATTGATGCAACAGCTGAGTTTGACAGTTATTAAGAATCTGCTCCCTCATTATCAGATTGTACAATCCTGAGAAGTCACACACCTTACTGCCTATCAACCAGCCTTCCAGAGCCTTGGCAGAACAATCCACATAGTCTACCCAGTCTTGAGTCTGTGCTTTTGGGTATCTCTGAACTTCAACCTGTACTGTTCAGTGGTTAGGCCAAACCCATCAATAAGAGCACTCTTCAAGACCTTGTAATTATCAGCATCCTCCTCTCTAACAGTGAGGAGCTTATCTCTACCTTTGTCTGCAAAGGAGAGCCACAAGATTGCTGCCCACTGCTCCTGAGGGACCTTCTGTACTTTACAGGCCCTCTCTAGAGCAGTTATCCACTTGTGGATGTCATCCCCACTCTGGTAGGGAGGGACAATCTTGCTCAGGTTCCTATGGTCATAGGACCTTTCCCTATCTCTAGGGACATGGCTGCCACCATGGGACTCTAGTCCCAACTTTCTTCTCTCTTTGAAGAGATCTAGGGACTCCCTGTCTATAGCCAGTTGCTGCTTTCTGTGTTCAAGCTGAGCTTCCATATATTGAACCAGCCTCTTTCTCCTCTCATGAGAGGATTCCCTCCTATGAGATGAGACAGAGCTCCCTATGGAGGTGCCAGAGTGGTTAGACTCCTGAGAAGGAGATCTAGACTTTCTGGGCACACTCATAATCCTTCCTGGGGGACAAAGAGGGTATCATTCTGATCTTCCTCTTCATCGTCCACAGGAGGGATTAGGTTATCCAGGTCAGGGTCATTGTCACCCTCCTGGCCAGTTTCAGAGGGGGCTGGGGGTATTTCTACCCCTGGCCCCATCCTCATCTTCTGCCCCACCCTCAGCTCCTACCCCTTCAGTCCCCAAGGGCTTACTGAGATCATAAGCTACCAACAACTCTTTAAGGTGTTGGGTGGTGGGACTTTGGCCTGTCCTCAATTTCCTCAAGTTACATAATGCTCTCAATTCCAAGAATGGGAGTGTATCATACTTGGAGGAAGAAGCCCAGTGGCTTCTGGTAAGGATTCTTTAGGTCCTTCCTTTAAAGACATTACTAGTGTGGTGTGGTGTATGCACTACCTACTCTAGTGTGGCCTACTAAACTCTCTTGAGTTGTAGAAAGGGTGTGCTGTCCCTTAACACACAACTCTAAGTTCAGTAGAACTTACTGTATTCTAAGCTTAAATTATATGTACCTTAGGTACCTTTAGTGGTTTTCAGTTGATCAATTCAATTGAGATTATCTGGTAAAACAATAGCAAGCTGGAATCCCACACGCTGCACACCAATGTGAGAAGTTGGCCTGGCATATGCTGTCCACTAATTATAGTGGGCACCTTGCACCAGTCCAAACAACCCCTTATTGGAGATAGGTTAAAGACAACCTTATTGAAAGCTATCCTAGTGGTAGCTATGGAGAGCAGCCTTCAGGCTAAGTCTTGAAGGAATGTAAAGCAGCTTGTTTTACCAGTCTATAATCTCTTGAGTGACCAAATGAAAGAGCACCACACCAGGTATATATTCAAAATATATGTATTTATTGCTAAACACACCCCTCTAGTCTCTTTATGAGGCTAGAGTTCGAAATACACAAGTTATAAGTTATTTAAACACAGTAATAGCACAAATACACGTTTGGGCCCTAGGGCGTACCAAACCATATACCAATAAAGTGGTATAAGAACCACGACTGAACTAGACACTAGGCCTAGAGCCTCTAGAAGTGCTTGGACCACAAGGAACCACCCAAGGTAGTGACACAGGGGACCCACGGGGGACGCGTGCAGTGTAAATACACAACCGCGATACGCCGTTAACTTCTATGGAGAAAGTCGCGCTCAGGTAATTAAAGAAAAGGGACACTTAAAGGAGGACTTGGAGCAAACCCTTTGAGAACTAGGTCGTTCTAGAGTCTCTACCCACGGGAGCACCGGAGTACTCGTGTTACCTCACCCAGGAAGCCGGGTGCATAGGTGCCTTTCGGGGTCGGGTTTCGTCGTCGATTTGAATGGCGATCTGCTGCAAAGTGCTGCTGGCGACCAAGTGGAAAGTGTCCGGGTGGATCCAAGAGTGGATCGGAGATCTGAAGAACCTGAAAGCAGAGGGGACAGAGTCTGGGTCACTAGCCAGTGACCAGGAAGGCGATGGACAGATGCCTACCGATGTCGAGTGCTTCAGGTGCGTTGACAGTCGTCTTGACTCTTCAGCCACGAGGTCCAGGAGGCGTTGTCAGCAACCAGGAGCAGGATTCGGGCTGGTACATGATGTTTGTCGAGTGCTGAGGTGTCAGCGACCGGATTGGACCCAACAAGCCTTGGCAACGGCAAGTCTTGGTGAAGATGAAGATTGTCGATGGTGCAGACCAGCAAGGTCTGAGGAACTCACCCAGTGACGGTAAGTGAGGGCAGGCCTGGAGCAACCAGGGTGCCCAAGAAGAAAAGGATTGGCCTTCGTGAAGGGCTACTAGCCAACGGGCTAGCGACCGCGAAGGAGCCTCAAGACGTCGCACGTGGATCTGGCTCACAGGACACTCGTGGAGTGGAGGCCAGTGATCTTCGGTGCAGTTGATGCTGAAGGCTAGGGCTACTCGGAGCCCAAAGCACGACTTCGTGGGAGACCCAGAAGAGGATGCACTAGCAAATGCGTGCGGTGTCCAGGGGTCCAGGGGTCACGGTTCCACGTTACCCACGACAGCTACGGGCCTTAGCTTTGCTGGGGACTCAGGGCAGCCTCGGGGAAGTCTGAAAATCCACCTCTGGTGATGCAAAGACTTCGGCGTCCGACGGGAGCTTAGGCGATGCAGACTGGACAATTGCTTCTTTGGTGCCTGCCAAGCAGGGGAGTCACTCCTTGACCCCAAGGGAGATTCTTCTGTCCTCTAGTCTTTAGTAGAGCGTCAAAGGTCCAGGATTCTGTTTCAGAGGTTCGTCCAGGGATAATCTAAAGTCCTAAGGACTGGGTTCCTATACTTATACCAAGTTTAGGGGTTGGACTACTCTGTGGCCCCACCTATGGGTGGGTCAGGGCAGAGGGGTGGCTACACCCCTTTCCCTTTGTCCAGTTTGCGCCAAAGCAGGGGCTGCAAGCCCCTGATCCGGTTTGAACTGGGGTATGCACAGGGACACCAAATGTGCCCCCAGTGCAGGACTTCAAAGCACCCGAAAGTGCTCCCGCCCAGCCCCAATACACATTATCCTGTCTGGGGAGGTGGTCACACCTCCCTGGGACAGGAAACCTATTGTCCAGGCCTCCCCTGCCGGAGTTTCGTCCAGCAGCAGGAGGCCAGACTCGTGTCTGTGGCAGCAGCATCCATTTTGTGATGCCAGGGCTTTAGAAAGAAGTTACCGGGCTAGCCAGAGTTAACATGTCTTTCCCTCTAGAAGGGTGGAATGCTACCCCGCCGCCAGAATTGGCGGGGGTAGTATTCCAAGATGTTTGACACCAAACACGACATGTTTAGGTGCAGCCATTCCAAAGTTAGCATTTAACACGAGGTTATAATGCGCTTAAGAGTATATGGTCAGGCTGCACTACAAACAGCATCAGAGAAGGGTCTCCGAACGCTGCAGAGGGGCCCTGCTCATGCAGGGGCACCCTCTCACATAGGAACCACGCACTCTGCCTTCAGGATTGATAAGGCCTGCCATAGGAGTGACTTATAGGTTTATATGTGTGTATGTATTTAGTGATATAGGTAACCTATATCACAGTAAAGTGCATGCACCACCTTACCCAGGCTGCAGTAGCAGACCTGTGGTGTCAGTTTGGATGGCCTTCCAGGGGTGGCATAATACATGCTGCAGCCCCTGGTAGGCCTCTGAGGTACCTATGCCCTTGGTACATAGTATACCATATACTAGGGACTTATAAGGGCACTCCAGATTCCAATCAGTGATGTGCCTAAGGCACATGGAAACCATTTTAGAGAGGAAGTAGCTAGGCTGGGGTTCTGATTAGCAGGGCCCCAGCCAGACTAATGTCGAAAAACAGTGAAGCATCAGCAAAAAGTGGGGGTACCCATGTGAAGCAGATCCTACTCTCCTACAGCACTTACGTAGTTACAACGCATGCCATGACAGCACATTACAGTCCAATGCATACTAATACTAGGCACATTGCAACAGTAGGGTAGGTGTTGCATAGCGGATACATAAATGTCACTATTCCCACTTCAGGGAGTGCAACCCTAAACTAACCTTAGCACCCCAAACGTGAACCCTGGAATTCATTTTTGTGCCCTCAAAACACACCCAAAAGTAAATTTGACCCAAATACACACCCCAATTTTCATATTTTACCCCAAAACACACTCCAATTTTCATATTTTACCCCAAATGCACACCCCAAATTCCATATTTTACCCCAAAACACACCCCAATTTTCATATTTTACCCCAAATGCACACCCCAATTTTCATATTTTACCCCAAAACACACCCCAATTTTCATATTTTACATACAAAACCCATACCCACCTGAAAAACTTTAAATTACCCCATTACTGACCTCACAATGCATTGTAATCAAATGCGATGTTAAGGCACCCGCTTTGTCGGAGTTGCGTTGTTAACGATTTAATGCCTGTGTTGTAATGGTCGTCTCCCGTGCCAAAGGCAACCCATGGGCTACGCCGTTTGCGTCCGTCTGCCCCTGGACCGCGCTCAGCACCAAGGAGCATTCCTCTTGGACACTCCACCACTACGATGCCAGCACCCTCCTCGCCATCAACACTGGACGCCACCTCGCCTGCCAGGACCAACCTCTGCTCCGTACCGGACATCGCCTTCGCCATCACTGACGGCTGCAGTATCACCCGCAAGGAGCAACCCGGCCGTCAAGGGGGAGGCATTGCCATCACCTACAGAAGCACACTCCGACTGACCATGCACTCTAATGACCCAAGGGTGACCATGGACCACGTCAACTCCCAGATCCGGACCAAGACCAAGAACATCCTCTGCGGCACCCTCATGTGCAGGCCCCCTGGGCCATGGCCCCCCATTGTCCAATACCATTGTAGACCTCATTGCACCCCAGGGTCTCCCATCCACCGACGACATCCTACTCGATGAACTCAAGTTCCACCTGGACAACCCCAGTGACCAGGACACCACCCCCTCCTGGGGAAGGTCCCCTACATGAGACGCAAGCAGCAAGTCACCGCAACAAGCCACATAGCAGGACACATGGTCGAGCACGTCAGCTCCGCCAGCGGGAACTTCAACTACAGCCACAACACCGGACTCTCCTGGAACGACCATCATTGTTAACATCACGTCTTCACCTTGCCCACCGGATGCCACTGCCATCATCGCACCCCCTCGCAGCTGGATCAAGGCCACCGAAGGACGTCTCGTCAACTCCCTCCGCACCAGGACTCCACCAATGCTTCCAAACGATGACACCGCAGCGCGCAACCACCATGGATGGATCTCCAACATCGCACCCCTCATGAACGGCACTGCGTCAGTACCTTCCACCTGCCTGATGGCAGGCGTGAGGGTGAGGCAGTGCCCCAGGGATAGGCTGGCCCCATGCATTGCTGGAGTTGCGTCATGGTTGTGACACTACTGCAGCAATGCGTGACTTTAGCGCAGACAGATACGTCAGGATTCCTGACGTATCTGTCATTACTTGTGTCATGGAGCGCTGACCAGTGAATACAGCGCATCCATGCTATTGCAAGAAGGGCGTAGTGAGAAATGTTGCAACTCTGTCTTGTCGCATCGCAGCAACATTTTTCATGACTGGGGCCCTAGAATGCGCACTATCTTATTGATTGTGCGCATTCCTGCACTGTATTTTTATCGCAGGGCAGAGCTGCAACATTGCTTGCAGCGCTGTCCTGCACCAAAACCTGCAGTAATGAGGCCCCAATGGTTATCTCCATTTTTAAGAGCAGCTTTTTGCAGGTCTTAAGTTCCTGCAGCTAACGGGCCTTAGCGGGTCCTGGCCATCCTTGATAATATAGCGAAGTGGTGTTAGCGTGCGTTTTTCCGATGGAACGCCTACCTTGCATGTCATTAGCGATAAATATCGCTGGCATGCTTGGCATCTAAAATCCGGACGCTATCGTCGGAAAGCTGTCGCTAACGGCTGTTAGCGACATCTTGGTAATAGGGCGATAAGATTATCACCGCGTTAGTGGCAGGAAACTGCCGCTAACGCGGCGATAAGGCCCTTGATAATATGCCCCCAACTTTTCTACCACACAAACATATTCCGTAGCCGCACAGAAATGGTTATAATCCTATTGCTGCTGATCTGTTGCAAAAGTTGCTTTTTGCTTCGATTTTGTTCTACAAAACCTATCTTCACATGACATTTTACCCGATTTTTGTGTGCTAAACTTGCCAAGTTTTGAAGAAAAAAAAATGTCACAGGAGAGGATGTGGTCTAATTGCTAGGGTGGTCGACCTCAAATCTGAAAACCCGGGTTCGGGTCTGGGCAATGATGATCAACATCCTGTGATTCTGGGCAAATCAGGTAATCGCCCCGTGCCTAACCAAAAAATAATTAATGCGTCCTTGTGTAACACAACTGGTGCTAATATAAAGCGCTCCGATACCCGATACCTTCGGGTCAAGTTTGCTCTTTATAAAACTCCGGAATAACAAAATTGTTGAGGAAAAACTTAGCAATTTTGCACACTGCCTCAGTGAAAAATTATTTAAAATCACACACTGTAGCCAAACGTTATGAACCACTTTCCTTCAGGCAGCATACACTAGAGGCCCATTCCAGGTTGCACGCCGTAGGGGTCCTACAATTACCAGCACTGGAATCAGTAATTGAGGCTGGTACCCCCCCCCCCTCTCCTCTCTCTACAGTCACAACGTTCAGCCTTCGGAATGGGGAATAATCATGCAGATAACGAATTTCCTGATGAAAAATAGCAGATTTTGCCAGCGACTGGATATTTTTTCACTCACACATACCACGTCCTGTGAGGTGGTAGTATATCAGTGGGGTTGGCCACAGCATATTGCTGTGTCTTCAGCACCTGCCAATTTTGGGTTCAGGAACGTCAGGGCACAAGGAACTGATCCCTTAATGAGGGATCTGTGAGGTAAGCTGCTAGCTTGGTGGAGATGAAAAGGTATTTTTGTTTTCATTTTGTTATTTATTCATTTTACGATCTGTGAGAGTCCGTGCCAGTGGTCCTCCGGCGCAGTATTTTAACACAAGCAAGTAGGGCTGGTGACAATAGGGTGCACGGAGTGGTGGTGACATAAGGATGACCACTTCCGTCATGATGCACCCAGTGTCATAAAAATGGATGCCATAGGCCCGAAAGCAATTAAGGAACAACAATGCTCCCCCAGTGACCCCTGTCTGGAAATTAAAAAACAGCCACATTTTGGGTGTAGAGAGCTCCCTGGACCCAATAGTTCTAGTGTCACTGAGTCTGCTGCATAATGAGAGTTAACCCACTGCTAACAGGCATAGGGGTTGGTTGGCAGTTTAACTGCGTTATTTAGTGGCTATTCAGTTCATGGGTTGGCATCAGAAAGACTTTTCAACACATACGACAAATAACCTAATGCAGCAAATCTATCAAATTTAGAGATGTGATGAAGAGTTCGTCCAATGTAGTGTTAAGATTGCATCACAAGTATAAAAAGCAAGCCAACACACACACATCATAAATTAATGCTAAATTTTGCAACAATAATCCATCCATAACAACGTTTCAAATACTGGTAAAAATATAACAATTCAACTAGCATCAGCAGGGTAGTGGTAATCTGTTAATGACTAGAGAAGATTTAGGCTGTATACTGTACAAACCAACCGCCCTTCAAGTGTGGACAGAGCCTCTCGACCAGCACTTATCATGATAAGAGTGGAAAACCACAGCTCACACCACAGGGTAAAGTTGAAGAGGTTGCAGCTATTTTCCGAGTATAGTGAGGCTTATCAAAAACCACTTCCCACCCAAACCGGTTATCTCGGTTGTTTTCATACTTTGCCAAATCATGGCGTGGCCTGACAGTTAAGAACACAAGATGAACAAACTTCCCTTTTCCCACAGCTTCTGCAATGCGAAAGAGCAGATGATTTGAATGTCAGCAGCGTGCGTTTGTGTGTGGGGCGTGCATGTCTGCTTAGGCCTGTGCGAAATTTGCATTATTTGCTTTTGAGTAATTACACGAAATTTCAGAAAAATTATACGAAATTATGCATACTTACGTAAAAAGCAAAACTTGCATTAAACGTTATATTTTAGAGGAAAATGCGCCCTCACATCCATTTTGGATGTAAGGACACATTTTGTGCATAAAAATAGCTAAATGTGCAGGAAGGTGTCCTTTTTGGCTTTTTGCTCTTTCTATGTGTGCAGCAGAATGCAGCACACATAGAAAAAGCAAAAAAGAGGAGAAATAAATGCATTTCTCCTTGTTCGCCAATCTAACGCCTGCTATTGCATGGTGTTAGTTTTTGGCGCTGTCACAGATTTACACCTCCTTGTAAAACTGGGGCAGTGTCAAAAACGCAATGGGTGTTGCGGTGGAACACCCACAGCAACACCCATTGCACGCCCCTTTCACGCAGAGGACTGCGGCGGAAAGGGGCATATTTACAAGGTGGCGTTAAGCCACTCTAAGTGACTTAGCGCCAGCTTGTAAATATTGAAAATGGCGCTACGCCACCAGAGTGTCTAAAAAAGTGACGCTTCGGTGGCGATAGGGGATTGTAAATATGGCCCACAGTCTTCGCAGAAATCATTTGCGGGTAGCCTGTGCTTTATCTCACCAAGGCAGCGTTGTCTTAAGGATTTTGGGTGCCTTGTCAAGAAATATTGTGGGAGCCCTTGTTTGTAACAACTTTGAATTTTATTTTTTCAAGCTTAACATTATCAAATTATACATTAAAAGTATAGATACACAGAAGTGATTAGAGAGAATGTTCACTTTTCCAGGGGGCTACTTCGAAGGTGAGGGGCCTGGGCAATTGCCCGGTTTGGTCATGCCTTCAAATGCCTCTGCACCCATCGCTTCTCTTCCCTGTCCACTAAGTCCTTCCCATTATTATTTACTCTATCTCTCTCATTTTATTATATTCACATCATATTAATCTTCCTTCCTTCCTTCCTTCATTTTTTTTTTTCCTCTTCCTTTCTCCTTGTACTCTGGCTCCACTCCTCCACACAATTCTTCAAGTTTACTTTTTCTTCTTACTTTCCTATCCTTCCCCTTCTTTTGTACCCTAAACTTTTAGTAGATGAGTATTTCTATATGATAATATATTTCTATACTAATTCTACGATGCTTTTATGTATAGTCATTGTTTCATATTTACATTTAATCTATTTATATTCATCAATTAATATTGTATGCATTATCAATTTATTATCTATATTGATTTTCACTACTTCTTTATTTATTTATTTAATAACTCATTTATTATATACCTATTTATATATTCCATATTTATTCGTTTTATTTAACAGCAAATGTTATACCTCCATTGATATCTTTTATTCTTATAGTATTTATTAACAATTTATTGTTGTTTTGTTCTTAACTTGTATTATATTGTAAAACTCAATAAAAAATTTCAACACAAATGCCTCTGCACCAAGGTTCAGACTTGTACATTTTGCACATTCCATGACCATTCATTCTTATTTTATTTATTTTTATTTGAAAAGTTTTATATAGCGCTGGCTAGACCCGGAGGTATCAGAGCGCTTTACATGAGTTACAGCGAGTTACAGGTTACAAAGTTACATCACTTAAATCAAAGAGTCACAGGGGGAGGAGGAGGGGGAGGGAGTGAATACACAAAGGGAAAAACGAGGAAAATAATGTCAGATGTCCGGCTGGGTAGGTGACGGCTGAGGGGGTGAAGCCAGGGCCAGACTCCTCTTTAGCTGCATATGACAGCTCCACCGGGCATCGGCCAAGGTTGCTCGTGCATCGAGGTGAGTACAAACAGTTTAGGTATCCGCCCAGGGGCGTCGTCAAAGGTCCATCAGAAGTTCAGAGGAACGTTATTTATGAGTTATATATAGTGCTGGCTAGACCCGTAGGTATCAGAGCACTTTACATTAGGCTACACAATGTTACAGAGAATGAAAACAAATACACATTGCGTCAAAAATTAAGCAACAAATTGGGAGAGGAAAGAAAGGTGAGACAAAGAGAGAGGAGGGGGGAAGTGTGAAGGGGAGGATGAGGGAAAAGACGGCAGGAGAGATGAAAGGAAGTCTGCCCAAAGACCGACTGGGTAGGTGACGTCCGAGGAGGGAATCCACAGCCCGTCTCCCCAATAGCTAAACAGGTAGCTACATCGGGCATCAGTCAGATAGCTAGGTCTCAACTGACGAGGGAAAGTTCACAGAAGAAAGTCCAGTGGATAGACAGGGTGGGAATATGAGCAAGGACGGGTGAGGGCAAAGGTCAATAGCTGGAAAGAGGAGAAGAGTAGAGAGGAGGGGGTAGGGGGTAGGGGGTATGGAGAAGGGAGAAAAGTCCAGTAGAGAGATGCAGGAGAGTTTGCCCAAAGACCGGCTGGGTAGGTGATGGTCAAGGAGGGAATCCATAGCCCTTCTCCCCTTTAGCTCGCGAGGTAGCTCCACCGGGCGTCAGTCAAAATGTCTAGGTCTCAGCTGCCGATGGAAAGGTCACTGAGTCAAATGTCATGGAGGGTGAGCAGGAGCAGGGTCGGTTTGGGAGTGCCCCGGTGCCATCCCCTCTTCCTCCAATCCCTGTGGTGTTCTGCCAAGACTCCAGCCACGTAGATGATGCCGATCCTCAGTGCGCCATGCACCATCTCCAGGGGAACGCCAACCAGGAGCTGCAGCACTATGTTCAGTCCAAGGTGTTCTATCCCCGCGTGCATGAGCGCGTAGCTGAGGTACCTCCATGCCTGCGCCCGCAGCTGAAACTGAAGAAGAAGTTTTTTGCTTTTCTCCATTTCTGAGGTTTGAGACTGTTGTTGTTGTACTACTTGTTTTACAACATCAGACAATGAAGGAAGTCTTTTGTCCACCATTTAGGAAAGGAGCCCAAGCTTTATGACTTGAGGATGGGAATATAAACCGTTTATGAATAAAAGTTTTGTGTCTGAACTGGAAGGTAAACACAATGAAAACATTTAAGAGGCGCAAGGTAAATTACATTCGGTTCCGAATGCAAACAAGTAAAAAACACAGAGTGCAAACCAAAAACAAGTCATATTTTCAACATCTGAAAGAGTGCATATGCATTTCATTTACTTTAGCTCCATCTTCTTCAGCAATTTCAGTTTTGTTTACTCAAATAAAATTGCATTCTGGTATTTGTAGTTTTAATTCGACCGTTACAGGTACATGCTAACAAATCATGGAATGTCTAATGCAGGTGACTGAAAGTGTCACACAACATGGGTTCTATGGCAGGTATGCAGGTGTGCATGTGCATATTGTGACTCAGCATGTCAACATTTGTGAACCTGTGTGACATATGTGCACCAGCAGTGGCGGCTCGCAGAGGGAGTGCTGCGGGGCGGTGGGCAGGGCAAGGGAGGGGCTGGGTAGGGGGTAGTGGAGTCGGACATACGACTCCACTACCAACTCGGCGATGCAGCAAGCGCAAGGTAAATAGTTTTATTTATTTATTTACTTACCTTACTCCTGCCTGTCGTATGTCCCACTCCACTACCCCCCCACCCAGCCCCTCCCCGCCCGACCTCACCGCCCCGCAGCACTCCCTCTGCGAGCCGCAACTGTGCACCAGTACAAATCAGTCAATTTAAAATTCGGCATTTACCAACTAATACTATCCTGCCCTTCTAAGCTTTTCACTTAAATGAAAAAGCAAAAGCTGAAAATATAATTTGTCTTACAAAGTATCAGGTAACAAATTAGTAATGAGTAGGGAACTACAATAAAAACCTGGGGCCTTATTTACAAGGAATTAACGCAGCGTGGAGCCGCAAGCCATTTGGCTGTGCCCCACTGCGTTAATTCTGAAGCAAAGGGATGCGTCATATCTACAATGATATGACGGATCCCTTTGTTCTCCCCTGCGCTGGCACACAATTGGCTGCCATACGCCGATGCAGGCAACCTTGCACCATGGTGCATGGGTGCCAACGTCACAGGGATGATTGTTTTTGTGCAGGATGGGACACCTTCCTGCACAAAAACAATCACAAAAGGTGATTTCCTCTTCCTATGTGTGCTGCAGAATGCAGCACGCATAGAAAGAGGAAACAAACGAGGAGAAATTAAAACATTTCTTCTCGTTGATCCTCCCTACGCCTCCCCTGGGGAGCACAGCATTCTGATGCATTTCCAGGTTTACAATTTCTCATAAATCTGGAAATGCGGCAGAAGCAATGGGTGTTGCGTGGGAACACCCACAGCAACACCCATGGCACGCCCCTTTTACGCAAAGTGTTGCATATTTACAAGGACATGAAAAGCGACGCAGGGTGGCTTTACGTGTCCTTATAAATATGGGGCAGCAGGTTGCGCCACTGGTGCATCACAAAAAGTGACGTACCGGAGGTGCGAGGGGCTTGTAAATAAGCCCCCTACTACTTACCTACATATAAGGTTCTAACACAGAACAAAGTCAAGGTGTAGTAAAAAGGATATGGCTGCCTTTCCATTTCCTAAAAACAGCGAACACCCAATTATATGCTGGCTTGTCAACGCCATGTACCACGGTGTACAGCAAAGTTACTGCGGTATACATGGCCCAAAATAAAACTAAGGCCTAGCTGTAATATTTTATTGCAGTACCCTTCTGTCACTTATTGTATCACATGGTCAAGGCAATTACTTAAGTCAGATTTACAAAGCCACGCAAGGCCACCATGCGTGGCCCTGCATTGATTGGTGGTAGAAATTGATGTTTCTGCATGGCTGAGTATACACCCTGTCCAAGCAAGAACCACAATCCTATTTAGGGTAAGTCAGATACACAACCTAAATTAACCTGTGCTCACCCTCTGGTAGCTTGGCACAAAGCGGTCAGGCTTAACTTAAGAGGCAATGTGTAAAGTATTTGTGCACACTTTAATGACAGTAACACAGTGAAAACACCACAAAAAGACTCCACACCAAATTAGAAAAATAGAGGATGTTGATCCGAGTAAAACAAGACCAAAACAACGAAAATCCACTAAGTAGAACTATGGATTTTTAAACATTAAATGCAAAAACAGTGCTTAGAAGTCACTAGCGGTCAAAATGTTACTTGAGCACGTGAGGGACCAGTGCAAATCCAAAGTTCAGGCCAACCGCTATGGAAGGCATGACGGCTACAGAACCTGCGCAGGGTCCACTGAAAAAGTAACACAGTAAGATGATGGATGGAGTGCTGAAACTTTTCAAACCCCCCCCCCCCCCCAGTTCCTGGCAAAGGAAAAAAGCATCCTGGGACTGGTTTCGCGGTATCAGCCCTCATCAACCAGGCTAGCTTAAATCCTGTGGCACAGCGAGCAAGGGACCCACATCTGGGCATACCCTGGCCACTTAGGACAAACATAGCAACACCACAAGATGATTGAGGGAGTGTTGAAACTTTTCAAATACTCACCCCCAGTCAAAGACAAAGTTAAATCCATTGTTTCTTTCCTCACCATCTCACTTCAGTTTGGACCCAGCCATATGCAAATCAATCTTGAGCCTGCTCCCCATGAGAACAGTCCAGATCAAACTGCCTTTGTATGGAGCAAATGCTGATGTTGACATCGGAGACTCGATGCATCGGTTCCGATTCATGCCGTCGGGTCGATGAGTAGAAGTGGACCCTCACAGTGGTGTCTTCGGATCAGCAATGAGTCGTCGTCAAGCCTCGCAGCCGGAGCCTCAGATTAGTGCTGTGTCATCGTCGAGTCTCGCAGTCAGGTGAATGTGTCATCGTCGAGCTGCTCATAAATGTCCTCAGATCTGTACTGCGTCGGAGGGTTCTGATCGGCTCAGTGGGGACGATGCGTCGATTTTTGCAGAAGCAGCTTTAGAACCCAATTCTGAGGCCCAGGACTGAAGGGGGCACCTCAGGCAAGGGTAGGACTCACAGATGGCAAAGTCCAGCACCACCAGCAGAGTTGCAAAAAGTCTTTGGTGACCCTGAGACTTTAGAGAACAGAAGGCAAGCCAACAAGCCCTTTGAGAAACATAGGTTCAAGGATGTGCAGAGCAGATCCAGTACCTCTCACTCCCAGACAAGAAGCAGCAGGCAGCAGGCCAACACAGCAGAGCAGGGAGCAAAGTGGCAGTCCCTCCTACAACACAGCAACGGGCAGGCAGTAGGTCAACACAGCAATGCAGGTAGCAAAGTTACAGTCCCTCCTACAGAACAGCAGGTCTTCTTCCAGGCAGAATGTCCTTGGTTCCAGCAAAGTTCTGATTTGGTGACATCGGGGTTCCACTACTTATACCCAAATGTGCCTTTGAAGTGGGGGATACATCAAAGAGGCCTTTGAGGATCCCAAGGTCCCTGCCTTTCATGTTATGTTATGTTATGTTATGTTATGTTATGTTATGTTATGTTAAAATGTATTTCTAGAGCGCACGTTCACCAGGCGGTTTCTTGGCGCTAGGAGAGGACGGTGGCGGTTGCATAGTAGTATGAGTTTATCAATTATACGCCTGGGTGAATAGCCACGTCTTAAGTAAGTTCCTGAACTTCATGTAAGAATCGGCATTACGCAGATTAGAGGGGAGGGAGTTCCAGAACTGAGGGGCCAAGGTCGTGTATCTGAGACCTCCATGTTTCTTACGTTTGAAGGTTTGGGGGGTCAGTAAGTTTCTTTTAGAGGAACGTAGATTGCGAGAGGGGATGTACCGATGTATATTGGAGGCAATGAAGGCGGGCCCGCGTCCTGATAGGGCTTTATGGATGGTACAGCCCAGTTTAAATAGGGAGCGTTGAGGTAGGGGAGCCAATGAAGGCTTCTCAACAGCGGGCTCACATGCTGGTGTTTAGGTTGACCGAAAATGAGTCTAGCTGCATGGTTCTGGACTAGTTGCAGCCGGTGTAACTGGTATGCCGGTATGCCGGTATATAGGGAATTTGCGTAATCAATACGCTAAGTGACCAGGGCCAGAACCACTTGGGTCAGAGCTGCGGTTGAAAGGAATCTGCTGATTTTCCAAATTCTTCGGAGATGGAAAAAACACGCAGAGACCACGGAGCTGATCTGAACCGTCATAGTTAGATCGCTGCTGATGACAATTCCCAAGCTTTTTACCGAGCTAGCTGGGAGGGGGTGGCTCCCTAGTAGTGGTGGCCAAAAGTTGGAGTTCCAGGGGTTGGCCAGACCACCAGTAAGGATCAGCTCCGTTTTGTCTGGATTTAGCTTGAGCTGGTTAATGTTCATCCAGTCACTGATGAAGGTCATGGTGGATTGAAAGCTGGACACAGATGCTGCTAGGGAATCGATGCCCTGCCCCCAGAATCACTACAGAAGGGTATGCAGCTCTTTGTTTGGGAACAGGCACAGCCCTATTCAGGTGCAAGTGTCAGCGCCTCCCTCTCAATCTACCTCAGGAATTCCCATCAGCCTGGTGAGGGGCCATCAGGATGCAAAAGTCATACCCCAGCTCCCTTTGCATGTGACTGTCTAGAGGGAATGCACAAAGCCCAGATGCCACCCAACCCAGACTTGCATTCAGAGACAGGCAGAGGTAGAGAATGGTTAAAGTAAGAAAATGTAAACTTTCTAAAAGTGTCTTTTTGAGACTTACAATTTAAAATCCAGCTTTACCCTAAGTTGTGATTTTAAATTGGGAGCCCAAAGACATCAAATACAAAATCTCTGTCTTTTCCCAATTAGAAATTACACTTAAAAGATGTTTTAAGGCAATCCCAATGTTAACCTTTGGGAGAGATAGGCCTTGCAGTAGTGAAAAACGAAATTATCAGTTTTTTCACTACCAGGACATGTAAAACTCAAAAGTACATATCCTACCTTTTAAATACACTGTACACTGCCCATAGGGCTGCCTCAGGCCTACTTAGGGGTGACTTACATGTAATAAAAGGGAAGGTTTGTGTCTAGCAAGTAGGTTAACTTGCCAGGTTGAAATGTAGCTTGTTTTTCAGGCTACACAGATTTAAGTCCTTGCAGCCATCTGATAGGATTTGTGATCCAAATCTGCCACTAAATTGCTCCTCTGAAATATTTCAGATCTTTCTAGCCTGTTATGTAGCCTTAATGCACAGTTACAACATTGAAAGGGAGGTCCCCAATGTTTGTTGAACTGGAGGTAGAATAGGAAATTTTACTCCCTCAATCTTTTGCCCCAGTGATTGTGGGACTGCTGTTGGAATAGTAACTTTAACCCCCTCTATTTTTTCATGTTCCCCAATGTTTGGGGGCTGGATTCGAAAAATAAATTGTATCCCGGCACCATTTATGAACTAAAGGTAGATTATTATATTTGTTCCCCCTCTTTTTATGTATATTCTCCAGTGTTTGTGGAACTGGTGTTATAATAATACATCTTACTCCTCAGTTGTTGCTCTTTTTCTGAGATTTAAGTGACTGGAGGTAGAAGTGTATATCTTACAAACCTAGCCCCATGTTTACACTTTCCCCAAAATCCATTGGACTGAAGTTAGGATAGTATTAATCACAACCCCAAATAATGAACTTTTTCTAAATATTTATGTTTTCAAAATAAATCAGTAAAGTAACAATTTAAAATAATTTCAACATTAATATCTTTGTTTACTAAATTAGAAGTAATAATTATAAATAAAATAAGAGATAAATTATTTTTTAGAGTTTGAGATTACTGAAATCAATTAAAAAAACAATATTTACATGTAATAATACAACTTAAAATGTATGCGTTTTACAGAAACTGAACCATTTTTGTAACTTTTTGGAACCAGTTATACTAATTATACTATTTTTACATTGACTGTGATTTGTTTGTGGTGTCAGTTTCATTTTTGTTACAAATTATTTTTATGTATACTGTCCAGTTGACATAAAGTGATGCTGGTTACAGGTCTCCATTACATCAGATATGAAAACTTTGATTGGTATTTGATTTAAATAGGATCGTTAGATTTGGTTTTAGTTACTTAATGTGTCATGTCTTCTCATTTAGTATATGCTCAGTGTATTAGTGTAGGACATATGTGGGGTGCTTGTTTAATAATGAATGTACAGTTTGAGTATTACAATGAAGTCAGACATTATAGTGATATATTTGCAGATGTTTTCGTTATATATTGAATTTTAGGGTGTCAGTTGGATTATGTATTGTTTGTATGTTGTAGGTATCAGAGATCTTCTGTTTTGGAGTGGCATTTATTGCCAATATGCAGGGGTATATTCACAAGAACGTGTGATAACTACTGCAAGAGTAGCGTAATGCAACTTTCAATAACGCAGCCTATCACGGGAAAATAACCCCGTGTCAACGTGGAATTCACAACAAGGCGGTACCATTCGATATTCACCAGATAACGCGTCAAATGTCAGCGTGAAAATCAACGCCACGCCAAAAAATTGCAAATGCGAGAAATCATGCGATGAGGCCAATCGCGGTACAAAAAGTAGCGTAAAGCAGCCTCAGGCCTGCAAATCCCACGCGTCTGGTGGGAAATTGCACCATAAAAACCAGACACAACACACCAGAAACAAGCCAAAGCACGTAGCAACATGGATGCACCCTGACCCAGTGCAGAGGGCAACGCGAACCACACAACCCCCACAGACCACCAGCAAGGAACAACGGGGTCGGGGTAGGCCAAGGAGAAAAGGGAGAGGAAGACGGGGTGCAGACCGCAGGAAAACAAGACCAAGGCCACGGAGGCGACAGAACACTACCAGCAACTGACCCACAAGCAGACCACCTGGAATGCAGTCGGAGTGCCCAGGAGGCCAATCCAGGAGGCCAAGAGGCGCCGGCAGGACATGACAATCTAAACCAGGTACAAACCCGCTGCCAACAGGAAGGTAGCAACGGCGACAGGAGGTGGCAGTCCAGCGCCACAGGAGGAGCAGGAGGAAACCCAGGCCACAGTCATCAGTGTGGAGAGGGTGCAAGGAGTAGGGAGTACGGACACAGCTCGACAGGACCTGACACAACAACAACAGGGTGAGAATCCAACAGGGACTGGGGGGATGGGGAGTGATGGGCACAATGCCACACATGCACCCCCCCTTCACAATGCAGAGGGACAAACAACACCTCCAGCAGGTCAGAACAGACAACCCATCAGTGATGCCCGAGACACCACAGCCCAGACACCGACGCCCTACAACAGCCCATGGACATCCCACACAACCCACCACCAGGACCATGGCAGACAAGCTACTCAGAAGAGAACCCAGACCCTGCAACAGACCACACAGCATGAAGCACCCACAATCACGGCTGCCTCACAACACTTCACCCACCCACACATGGCACCCCAATGCCAGGTGTCAGAATGCCAAAAGGAGGTGGCCCAACAGGTGCGGGTGTTGCCCAACACATGGAGTGCGAACTAGAACACAGACGTGGGTGTCCAATTCCCTTCCGGGACCACCTTCACCCCACAAAGGAGACCCACACTGCCATAGAGACACATGCAGATGCACATACCCAGTACAGAACCATGCCCAGGGGCACGCACATATCAGTCACACACCCACGTTGGCTCTGCGTACGACGGCACAGTCCACTCCCCTTACGAATTGAGTGGGTGACCACAAAGCCACATGTCCAGGTTCTAGCCCGCTGCCTGCGGTGACATGTCTGCGTCCGCTGCACACAGCACAATGTAATGTCATAGGGCCCAGGGCCCCCATGCATACAACAAGACCACAGGGACACATGCACATATCATGTTGAACTGGCTACGGGCACGTGTGCCCGGCCCCTTTATTGTCAGTGCCACATGTACAGTGACGCCTGTGCTGGATGTGTGTGGGGTGAGTATAAGCCAGCCCTCACGGAGTGCTTGGTGCTGGCAACAACCTGAAAAGTGGACACCAGTGTCATGGAAACAGAAAACACCAGCATAACAGAGTCAAATGCAGAGCAACATGGAGGGATCCGGAGTTAGGCCAGAGGTCACCCAATATTAAGTCTGGACGTCCCGTGAGTTGCAGTGCACTGAGGTAGGGGCACTAGAGAAGAGCGCACTCATGTGAAGAAATAGCTAGGATTATGTCCCTTCGGGTTAGCCCTGATGCAGATGCAGTGGGGTGTGTTACACCTGCATCAACTTCCTCATCAACGTCCCAGGTCTCCCACACTGCCTGAGGTCACAGTTGCGTCTGCAGTCCACAGCGCAATACTCAGTATTAGATCCGGGTGTGTAGCTTGACTATCGCCACGAGTCTGCATTCCTGCCTTGGGGCTGTTGCCACCTGCCCTCCCATTGTCTGTGCCTTCTCCCATCCGCACACTTTACACATCCTCCTCCACATGGTCCCAGGTCTTCCCCACTGCATGAGGTGACATTGCTGCGCAACCTCACAACAGCACAAAACTCAATCAGTAACGGACAATGGCTTGCGGTGCACTGAGTCACTGGCACCTGGAGTGCTGAGCAAGGTATTAGGCCGATGATGGCATCCACGACAGGTCTGAGCAACTCTGTAGGTCTGTCAGGACCACCCTTTCGACTCTGGCAGATGGCGGTTGAAGGTGGTCCTTGCGGTGGTGGCGTGTGCCTCTTGCGGTGATGCGACGTCCGGGCCGGTAAAGACCCGATGCCATGTGTGGGCCCTGGTGGCCCACAGTTGGGGCCGGAGGAGGCGGACAGCGCAGGGCCACAGACACATGGCGTTGATGACCCCAAGACCATCGCTACAGAGGCCATTCAATGTCTCAGAAGAAGGGGTCCCAGGCCTGAGCAGCACAGAGTTAGTGGCCCCGGATGCACTGCGGCCGGCACAGGCACCCAGCCACGGGACGGTGACTTGCGGTGCAGTCAGATGGGCCATGCGACCTGAGCGGGTACCCATCAATGTCCAAGGTGTATGTTGCAGAGGGTTTTGGGGGACAGAGGAAGGTGTCCTCCAGGGCATGATGCGGAAGGTCTGATGTCATCTGGAAGCAGCAAATGGAGGAGTGGAAAGCACAAGCCTCGTTTGCACCAACAATTCGGGATCAGCTACATGAGGATGAAAACTAGCCCCTAGTCCATAGACTCAAACGCCACCAATATACGACCATTGAGTGTCCATGAATGTCTAGAACAAACGTAGTGGCACAGGTGCTGTGAGGGGATGCAGTCTGCGATGATGCCGGTACACAGATGTGAACTCCAAAAATGCCAAATCAAGGCTCTGTGACCTACTGGACCACAGTGTAGGCCGGAGGCAGCGGTCAGCAGTGGCCCACAGACACGTGTTGTGTGCTTGTGATGCATTCGTTTGCTTCACTGATAGCAGGGAGTTTTGTGATATCACCCCTACAGTAGACATCCGGTCACTGCCATGGTGTAATCAAGACTCAGTTCCAAATGTGTGACCTACCTGACCGTTGTGTAGGCCTGAGGCAGCGGTCAGCACGGCCCATTCACCGAGTGTCGCCGGCATAGGTTGGATGGCCCCACCGGCCTGCGTAGTTCAGGTTCAGTGGCACTACGTGTAGCAGGCTGGCGTTGAACAGGGTTAGTGGTACCACGTGTAGCAGTCTGGCATTGAACAGGGTTATTGGCACCACGTGTCGCAAGATGCCCATATGGAACTATGTCTCACTCATTGGGGGGGGTCTGGTGCTGTGGCCACTGGCCCGGATTTGGGGTCACTGCCATTCATGACTCAGGACACAGTTTCACATATGGAACCTACTGGTCCGAAGAGTAGGCCGGGGGCGGCAGTGGAGTACGTCAACGAAAAAGGAATAAAGTGGGCCGGTGTCGTGGAGGCCGTGATGGTCTGAGGTGGCTGCCAAGGACTCGGGGCTTGGGGCTTGCGCCGGCACGTGGTGGGCCCTCCTTGACACACGCCGGTGTCGGAAGGTGATCAGTGTGGCCTGGCTCCGCAGGGGCTGGCCTGACGGGTTCGTGGTCCATAGTGCCGGGGTCCGGCAGGCACATGGCATCGCAGGCAACTCCGCTCACGAGGATGGCGTCTGCCTCGTGGCGAGGTGGGAGGTGCCGCCCTGGCAGAGACGTGGGTCTTTCCGGAAGAGGACCACGCCCAGGCCTACGTGCTTTTTATTTACACCCCTACGCTGGCGTACGCCGGGCCATCCCACTCCGCTGACGCTCTGAGGGGGAGAAACAGGCAACATTTCCGCGAGGTCCCCCACTGGCTGGGGTGACATGGTGGCGTCCACTGTCCACTACACACACAAGCGGTGTATGTCGCCATGGTTATGGGTGTGTTCTGCGTACTGCGAGGTGTCCAGCACATCTCCGGCACTCTTGGCATTGTGTACTTTCCCAATCATGGTTCTACTGCATCCTTCACACATGCCTGGTTGCCACCTCTCACCACATTCGGCTATTATGTGGCTGAGGTGCCATGCTGTTGCTGGCTCATGTTCAGGTCTTGCCCATGTGGACATTGTAAGTTGCTCTGTCGTGTCTGGTGGGTGAACATATTGTTGTGCCTGTTGTATGTGATTTTGTGACATGTGCATTGCCAGCGTTGTGAGTTGCATGGTTGTGGAGTTGAGGTGTGTGGGGTGTTCATTTGTATATTGCCAAGGGGCTGTGCATTTCCCTTGTTGCCATCCTGGGGACGCTGGTTGATGATGGGCTGTTGGAAGATGAAGGTATCATGCACACTGGCTGTGTATTTGAAGGTGACATTGTTTGGGTGTTCCACGGTGTTCTGTTGTTGCCTGCACATTGGTGTGAGACGTGTGCTTCCTGTTGCGGTGATTGTGTGCTGTGTCACCAGGGGGCACAGTTAGTACATGTGTGCTGTGTATTGCCCCCTACACGTGCGTGCATCCTGCTATGGCGTATGGTCCTTGCTTGGTCTCCAGCAGATCCTGCACATTGTGTTGTCGTATGGGGACTGGGGTACCAGGGTGATGGTGATGTCCAGGACAGGTGTGGGGGACTTGGATGTGGCTGGCTGTGAGACTCCTCCGACTCTGGCGGGTGTTGGTTGGGGGGTCCCAGCGGCCAACAGGTGCAGCCACGCCATCAGCTTTGTGTGGGGTGGGATGTTGGTTTCCGCTGTGTTGTTGCTGTAGGCCTGTTAGGCGATGATGGTCCGGATGCGTAGGTTGGTTGTCCCTTTCAGCCTGTAGTGGACGGTGACATTGTCAGATGTTGGGTCTGTGCGGCTGGTACGTTTCCTGGGGTTCTGCTGTCTTTGTCTGCGCTGCGTCTGTGGTGGTCCGGGGGAGGGGGGTTTCCGGGTGTGGGTTGGGGTCCTGGGGTGGTGTCGGTGGGTGTTGTGGCCCTCTTGGGTGTCCGGGCCGCATGATGGGTGGCTCCATGGCATCTGTTGCCCTTCGGATGTGGCCCTGGGCTGTGCTCCCTTTTGTGGTGCTGGCTGCCGTCCGACTTTACACCAGGTCAGAGCAGGTGTAGATTTCCTGGTGCCAACCCGCCTTATCGCCTGTTTTGTGTTTTTATCGCGGATGTGGCTGGTCGTTGTGAATGTTGAGGTGTGTTGTCTCGGCTTTTGTCACGGGAACACCTACTCTGCATCTCATTAGCGATATTTGCTGGGGACCTCTGTGGCGATGTTTTTTGCGGCTGCTATCGCGGGTAAACTGGTGCTGTGGGCTGTTTACACCGGCTTGTGAATGGGGGGGTAAATTTATCACGACTTTGGCTGCGATAAAGTGATGTTAATTCGGCGATGGCTCCTTGTGAATATGCCCCTTAGAGTTTTATACTAATGCAGATGTGTTGTAATCTTTAGTTTTGCAATTATTTTAACATTTGTTTTTTGTTTTTCAGATTACTGGACTTTTTTTATTTAACCACATTTTCAGGTTTTCGATCAATGGATTACACATCTAACCTTATTTATAGATTATATTTTTAAAGAAATTTTGTATTTTTGGGGAATATCTGATGGATTAACTACTTTGGTGGATTGGCCGTTTTAGAGCTCTACAGCATTAGAATTGTTAGTACTTTGATTTATTTGTTATACTTTGCACTACCGTTTGTGTATTTTGTAGTATAATGTGTTTATTCAGTAATGTGTTAATGTTTGTATATTTAAGAGTTTGAGTTTATATCTAAATAGTAAGGGGCCAATGCCTAAAACACTTATGAGTACTGGAAGTAGTACTGTTCTAATTAGCTTTAGATACCTTTGTTTATCGTTCCTGAAATGCCCAACTTCCTATTAGTAAAAGTGTAAATGGGGCACAGCCCTTTCTATTTGTAATAATTGTATATGACATTCGACATGTTAGAATACGTAAAAGAGGAACTACAATAAGGGAATCACTTCTTTTTTCATTTCCTTATTAATTCATTACCATCATTATTTATATTCATGCTGTTGATGTTATCATTAGGACTGTTGATTCCTTAGCCAGTAACACTGTTTTTTGAATTAGGACTTACCGATCACCTATTGGAAATTGTTGAGTTAGTGGGAATATCTTCACTTGAAATATTATATTTGTATGATATTATCGCTACTATCTTCCATCTATCTATAATACATGGTTTACTACATATTGTATACTATCTATATCATCTCCTCCCTAGTCCACCTTTCCTATTCCTTCCTTTCCAGGTTTTATGAGTACCTTAGCTATTGTATCTTTTGATATCTGTATTATCTTTTTTATATTTAGAAATCTGAGAAGTTAACATTTCATAGTAATTTATTGTGTGGCCATAATTTGATTTGTTTATACTCCTTTTTAATGTATTGTTTATAAACTGACATGTACTTCTCAATAAAAATATACCACAAAAAAAAAAAAAAAAAAGAATACGTAAAAGAGTACTACTTCTTTACATACTCCAAAAGACCATTGTTAACAGGCCAACATATGTTTAGTATAATGTTTTGTTCTTTTTTTACATTAAGAGAGGCAACATGAGTCGAGAGTAAAAAGATTATTAAGTAAATCAGTCAAGTACACGATAATAGTCAAGGCAATTTTTGAAACTCTTTATGTTCTTTATTCTTCTTCAATGTATACAAGAGCGCAGCCAACACGTTTCGCCCACTCACTGGCTTTCTCAGGGCTTCAATACGCAAGAAATAGAAATGTAGAACATACAATAATTCCTTCTTGTTAAAACATGATGAGAGTTGCAGCATCCTGCAAAAAAAGTTCCAATAATATTACTCATGCAAACAAAATCCATATGATGGTACAGAAATTACAAAATTCAAAATAAAACACAAAGAACTCACAATCTACAATAATAAGAAACAATTACCCCATTGGCAAGGGTAATAAGAAAGATATGATTCAAACTATAACTGCTAATGCAAGATCCTATAGCAAGATGAAAAAATCTAATCTATTTGAAGGATATTTTTTTTTTTTAATATATTAAAAAACCAAAATGCAACAACATTTAAAAAACACGCCTTATTGGATATGCAAGCCAAAAAGTGAGTCCAGAAGCAAATAAAAATTGAAATTTTGTATGAGAAAAAAGTGGGAGAAAATGAGACAGAAAGACAGATATTAAACAAAGCCCACTAGATGGGTTGCGTATCTAAATACAAGCGGAAACTAACAAGCATCTAGTAAGGAGATCAAAGTGTTCAAACTGTTTAGACACAAAAAGAAAAGAACCTCACAAAATATTTATAATTATTCTTACCATAATCCGGTTCAAAAAAGGTCTGTCTTGTGGTTTATGGCCTCCTGGCCTGCCTTGGTTGTCTTAGGCCTGTCTGCCATGCTGCTTTTCTTTGCACACGTTACTTTACATCGTTGTTCTATCGGCCTCTGCCCTTGCCATGTTATTTTAGCGCTGTCTGCATTTTCTGTCTTTCACCTTTTCTCCTGTTCACTTTGGGCTCAGTCTGCACAACATGTACAAGGTCGAATAACAATGTTTCCTTGCTCTTGCTGATATGGCCAGTCCCTCGCACCTAGACATAACACTATGTACAGCTGCCATGGAGAAATTAGTGTGCTTTTAATATTGCGGTTTGCCTGCCCCAGACACACTTGGAGAAAACATTTCCAGGGAGAAGAGCTGTGATTGTCTGCTGATGTAGTTTTGCATCTAGAGACTGAGGTATGGGGGTTCGCTAGTCAAAGCCCAGAGGTCTTCTCTTTTTATAATAAACTAGCTTCCAGCACGGGGAGGGTGGTAACATTATGTAGACATATATCCACTGCTTTATGAGATGCTTTCCCGTTTGTATTCTATGGAGTTGTAACCATGCTGATTATATTATTCATATGCATTATGCTAATAGTACTGACACGTGTACTGTACCTTAGAGCACGTAAGTTGAAATAAACATTTTAACCTATACTGTGTCTCTTCTTACGCACGTTGTGGACAGGTACGAGTGTGACGAAAGAGTGTTCTTGCCTCTGCGAGTCCTGAGAGAGAGATACCGTGTTCTGGGTTGTCTAATCATTGGTACATTGTTGCTAATGGGACGCTAAGGCTAGTTGGGTTGGGGTTTTAGGTGCTAAGGTCTATGGTTGGCTCACCACTATATTCCGAGGTCCTATTATCCTGTGCATAGCTCTGTGTGTGCAGAATCCCTATAACAGGTCCAAACAGGATTAATGTAGTGAGTTCTGGTAAGAACAGCAACCATCCAAAGGAACACAAAAAAATGTCAAGTTAATAGCCAGATGAATTGTCACATAAAATCATAAAGCAAAATAGAAGAAAAGATTAAAAAAAAAAATTTGCACAAAAAGGGACCTGGGACGAGCACAAGAAAATGGACCAATCACGTGTTTAGACCCAAAAAACTAAGATGAAAATATGAAGAATGATTTTGAATAAATTCATCATGTCCACCACTGAAAGTGAGAAGGAAACAGATAAGCTCCACTACCGTGTGTACACCAACAACAGTTAGGGTGTGTAGGTACAGAATCCTAAAATGAATTGGTAACAAAAAGAAGAACAATATATTCCCAACTGATAAACATGAAAGAGTGAAAAACTCATCAGTGTAAGGACAAAAAACAGCCACCCAGACACAAAAACATAATGTGCACCATTACCAATGAAAGTGATAAAACACATGATTTTTTGAACTCAGATATCATACAAGACACTCTAGAATACCTTACGCGGAATATAGACTTCGAGTCATAGTGCGTATGAAGACGATGCTCGCAATCATAAAACGCAGCACATTAGAGCAGGTGATCCAGTCATCCAAGCAAGGGTGAACAATAATGAATACAAAATCAAACATTAGACCCTACCACACCTAGACCACATAGTAACTGTTACTCTACAGATATACTGATGCAACACAACCACATGTGCTCGTCACTTATAAGAGGAGGGATAGAGGCCCCAAATGCATGCCCAGCCGACTTCACTCTCTAGGTCTCCTGATGCACGCCCGAATTTCCTGGACTACAGTATCCAGCATCTCCAGCGCGAGGACGCGCTACAAAAACGGGACGCCGGCCCGCGGCGCCTGGTAGCCGCCTTCACTCTCTGGGTCTCCTGCTGCATGCCCGCATTTCCTGGACTACAGTATACAGCATCTCCAGTGCGAGGACGAGCTACAAAAACAGGACGCCGGCCTGTGTCGGGGGACGCGCCCGGGCCAAGGGCGGGCCCGTCCACACCCGTCCGAGCCTGGAGGAGACTGGGCTGGGCCACATCTCTAACGCCTCAAACCGGATCCAGGATATAAGGTACCCTTCACCTCTCTGTATTTGCCATTTCATCTCATACTGATAGTCTGTCAACATGGGGAGAAAGAAGGCTCTGGCGGAGAAAATGGGGGGTGGACAAGTGGCCACACTTGACGCATTTTTGTTACACGCAGCAAGCGTTCTCTCCCATGAAATTGAACTTACAGAGAGACGCTTATCCATGGAACCACTTTTTCTTCCTAATATGTTACCTTCAAGCACAATCCCCTACAAATTCCCTCCCGACTCCACTTCTCCAAGAGGCCTTATCAGACGATCTTCCAGCGGGCCAACAGGAGCCCCCTCCTGTCATCCAAATCTCCCCTATCTTTAATAGGAGTAACGATGACTTACTACTTCTCCCTGACTCTGAAACTGACCCTCCACCAAAGAGAAGCAGAGGTGCCGGGGTTGCCAAACCTAAACCACTTAAAAGTACTCGAGTAACTAAACCCCGGGCACGCCGCTCTAAGACCGTCACCCTAAAATCCCCCGCAACATCGCTACCTTTGACTGTGAATGCTCTTCCTTGTGAGCCAGTCCTCAACAAAGCTTTCTGGGATGAAGTCAATAAATTGATATCCACTCTTCTTGAGCCCATTATGCTGAAATTAACTAAAATCAAAGAGAGACTTGTGGGCTTAGAGGCCCATAAAACATCAGCTACTCTACTAAATGCTATACAGTCCGCTGACATACCCTCGGCCATTTCGAAGCAGCCCAACTCCGTTGTGCCTGCTGCCATGGATGCAAACACTTTAATGCACCGGGGTTCTATACCACAGCTTCCTGCACGAGCTGATCTGGGCCATTCCTCCTGTGCGCAAGCAAATGGTCACCCAGAGGCTCGATCTACATCTGTTTTAGCCGGAAGGGACAAGGACTGCCAAGTACCACATGGCCCGGGCGTTTTAAACACGGGTTCCTGTTCTGCAGGTATTCAAGGATCACAAGCGGCACCGGAGGCAAATCATTCACATCAAGTCCTCCATCTTCCACTGGCCTCCTCACCACTCGTGTTGGTCCTGGCTAATGTTCCTCCTCTGTGGGCCCAACAGCACGAAACTACCATTCAGCTAATGGACAAATGCCTACATTGGCTATCAACTCATCTCTCAGACTGGGGCGCAGGGAGCTATCAGTTACCAAACCAGATTATCATGGCAAGAAGAGTAGGGTGGGTTCGTAACTCCACTAAGACTATTGCAGGGGACTGTGTGGTGATAAATTTTAATAACTCACTTTCTGGCACTGCACTTCTTGACAATTTTCACAGAACACCTTCTAGGAGCACCCAAATCACTCTTCTTGGTCTGGAGTTTTTCTACAAGCAGGGTCCCCCGCTAGACCTTATTAAGAGGGGGGGCGAGGGCCAATTACCCATATACCACGCCTCCTGACTTATGCGACCACCACCCCAGGGATTGGGTTATACAATAAATTCACTCCCCTCTCTGGCCTGGAAGCTTGTGATTGACCATCAAAAACCACCTCCTCTCCAGTTGCGGCACACGTCAATCCTGCTCCTTGACCCCAGGTGTCCTTAACGTTTCTACATTCCTCGCCAACTGTGGTCAACAAGAAGATTAGTATGGCGTCATGGAATGTGGCAGAGATCGCACTCAAGGTTGGAAACTTGGAGTGGCAGAGTTATCGGTCAAAGATGGAGATTATCTGCCTCCAAGAAACATGGGTGAAGGTTCCGGTATTCTTTGCAGGATACCGTACATTCCATACCCCTGCGATTCCCTCAGTGTCTGGCAGGGCCAAAGGGGTCCTATTAACCTTAGTTTCTAACACTTTACCCGTTTAAGTAAAACAGGAGGCGCCCAGAATAATCACTTTCAAATCCTTAAACTGGTGGACAAAAAGGTCGACCCTTGGTTTTTAATTAATTTTTACAACAACGAATTTGGGGATAATATGAAATGTGTGGCAGAGGAGCTAAACAAGGAGCTAGGTTCGCTCGACAAAAGTTTGCACAAGGGCTCATTTAGTTTAATCTGGATGGGGGACTTCAATACACATTTGTGTAAGCATAATGAGGTGAGGGTGTGTGGGTTGGATGACCCCCAAGGTATCCCCCTTCTCCATTTCACCCATAGTGAATACGGTGAGACACTTAGGGGTCGATTCCAATTCGGGCCGGAAAAAGCACCGACCGACTCGGATCCGGAAAAAATACCGACCGACACGTACCCGTGGCGCACGACACGCCAAGTACGATGCAAGGCGCGAAAAATCCGACCGACACGTACCGAAACAAAGTCGACCGACCGAGCCGCACGGAAAACAGCTATCCGGCCGGAAAAACACGCGAATCCAACCGACCGACACGCACCCGGAACAAATCCGACCGAAACGTACACGCGAACTCCAAACCGCAAAGTACGATGCAAGGCGCGAAAACCACGAGCGAGTCGGACGGAGGACAAGCCGTACGACCGACACGCATACAAAACCGAGCCGAAGCAACACAATACACCGCGACCGACGCGTACGCAGCATAGAAAACTGCACAAACACAGCGTGAACGAAACGGAGAACACCGTACGAGACCAATGCAGGGTCCGACTCGGTCACAAGAATGTTTCCAACATACACAAACAGCACAAAGGAAAAATCACCCAAAAAAAGGCCAAACAAGCAATTACCAAGCCAATAAATACTGAGGGGGTGGGGACAGAGAACAAAGACACACCCACAACTCCACCTATATAAAGGACACAAATCACTACCATGAGCCTTTGCAAATGCCATTCCACTGCCAGCACCCAAGAGAAAGCAACCACACACCCACAGCTCATCCCTCACACAAGCCACACACCATCAGCACACCAACAAATACCTACCTCACATACACCCAGCAAAACACACACTCACACACCCTCACCTGCACACCAACACACACATCACCCACCATCACCACCCATCACCATGCCCCCCAAGAAGAATCCCAAGTTCCTAGACAGTGAATTGGAAGTCATGGTAGACGAGATCCTCAGGGTGGAGCCACAGCTGTTTGGCACACTGGTCCAACAGACCCCCATGTCGCAGAAAACCAAGATGTGGGAGAGGATCATCAACAGGGTGAACGCCCAATCACCATGTCGGCACACAAAGACGGACATCCAGAACAGGTGGTATGACGTGCGCAGGAGGGTACGGGACATGCTGAAGAAAGACTACATCAACAGCCAATACACCGGCAGTGGCCCTCCTGCCAAGCCAATATACCTCAGGCCCTGGGAGGAGAAGGTGCGGGCCATCCTTCCGCCAGTGAGCGTATATGGACTAGAGGACATCCCAGAGCCTGGTGAGTACACAACAAATGTACACAATATACTGCCACAAACACACACATCACTGTCAAGGGGAGAGTCAAACCATGCACTAATAGCAATTACACAGCAACTAGAACAGAATCATCCCAAAATGTGTATGTCAGTCAGATAAACACAACACATGCCATCAAAAAAGTCACATCCAACTGTGCCATCACATGTACAAACAACTACAACTACAGCTAGGCAGTGGCACAAATAGAACTAACAAACACATCCAGACATGTAGCCACCACAACAACACCAACACACAGTGAAGAACACTCAAAGGAAGGAATTCTGTGTATGCTGGCCAAGTCAGTGTAGCCAATAGCATCATGGGAGTCGCAGTCACACATATTGCCCCCCCACAACTGCCCCATCAACACCACCATGAACCATGCGCACATCACAGGGAGTGGAGAAGGACTCACAAGATGGCTGACACTGGCTACTGCTGTGGGGAGCACAAGGCCCTGCTGGCAACTGTGCACCAACAAACAGCAGGACACCACTGACTGACATCCTGAGAGACAACTCCCACTGCCTGCAATGCAAGCATGTTCCATGGTGGGATATCTGGCTAGCCGGGTGGGAAGGAGGACTTGCAGCACTGACCATAGTCACAAGCACCTCCCCTCACACACACCCCAACACAAACTCCACAGAACCCACCTGGTAGAATGCAATGCCCCCCATCCTAACACAAGATCCCACAAAGAACCACCACCCTGGGTTATGTTGTGTGAAGCACAGGGACACTCTTGGGACTTTTAGCCAAACAACTGCCAGGACAACACTCCCAGCCATCCTGTCAGCACAGCCAGCCCACCCCACAGGGAAGCAGAGTCAAAAGGAAGGAAGCATGGGCATGCTGGGAAGGGGGTGGAGGCAATAGCATGATGGGAGTCGTAGTCACTGATATTGGTCACCCCCACAACTGTCCCATCAACACCACCCTGAACCATGCTCACATCACAGGAAGTGGAGGACTCACAAGATGGCTGACACTGGCTACTGCTGTGGGGAGCACAAGGCCCTGCTGGCAACTGTGCAACAACAAACAGCAGGACACCACTGACTGACATCCTGAGAGACAACTTACACTCCCTGCAATGCAAGCACGTTCCATGGTGGGATATCTGGCTGGCTGGGTGGGAAGGGGGACTTGCAGCACTGACTATAGTCACAAGCACCTCCCCTCACACCCCCCAACACAAACTCCACAGTACCCACCTGGTAGAATGCAATGCCCTCCATCCTAACACAAGATCCCACAAAGAACCACCACCCTGGGTTATGTTGTGTGAAGCACAGGGACACTCTTGGGACTCTTAGCCAAACAACTGCCAGGACAACACTCCCAGCCATCCAGTCAGCACAGCCAGCCCACCCCACAGGGAAGCAGAGTCAAAAGGAAGGAAGCATGGGCATGCTGGGAAGGGGGTGGAGGCAATAGCATGATGGGAGTCGTAGTCACAGCTCTACATCCCCCACCACATGGCCCAGCAAGCTCACACTCACGCATGCACATCCCACAGAGAGTGGAAAGGCCCATCAAAGATGTCTGACACTGTTGCTGTGTCGTGGGGAGCACAAGGGCATGCTGGGTACTGCACACCAACCAACAGCAGGACACCACTGTCAGCCATCTTGCCATTGCTCTCACACCCACACACACTGAACTCCACACAAAAGCAAGTAAGTATGGGAATGCTGGGAAGTGGGTTGGAGGCAATGGCATGATGGGAGTCGTAGTCACAGACATAGCTCACCCCCACAACTGTCCCATCAACACCACCCTGGACCATGCTCACATCACAGGGAGTGGAGAAGGACTCACAAGATGGCTGACACTGGCTACTGCTGTGGGGAGCACAAGGCCCTGCTGGCAACTGTGCAACAACAAACAGCAGGACACCACTGACTGACATCCTGAGAGACAACTTACACTCCCTGCAATGCAAGCACGTTCCATGGTGGGATATCTGGCTGGCTGGGTGGGAAGGGGGACTTGCAGCACTGACTATAGTCACAAGCACCTCCCCTCACCCCCCCAACACAAACTCCACAGTACCCACCTGGTAGAATGCAATGCCCTCCATCCTAACACAAGATCCCACAAAGAACCACCACCCTGGGTTATGTTGTGTGAAGCACAGGGACACTCTTGGGACTCTTAGCCAAACAACTGCCAGGACAACACTCCCAGCCATCCTGTCAGCACAGCCAGCCCACCCCACAGGGAAGCAGAGTCAAAAGGAAGGAAGCATGGGATTGCTGGGAAGGGGGGTGGAGGCAATAGCATGATGGGAGTCGTAGTCACAGACATAGCTCACCCCCACAACTGTCCCATCAACACCACCCTGGACCATGCTCACATCACAGGGAGTGGAGAAGGACTCACAAGATGGCTGACACTGGCTACTGCTGTGGGGAGCACAAGGCCCTGCTGGCAACTGTGCACCAACAAACAGCAGGACACCACTGACTGACATCCTGAGAGACAACTTACACTCCCTGCAATGCAAGCACGTTCCATGGTGGGATAACTGACTGGTTGGGTGGGTGGGAAGGAGGTTTGGCTGCCAACCAAACACAACCAATGCAGACCATGTTCACACCCCAGAAAATACATAGAAATGCCCAAATAATGCAGTACAATGTGCCACACCAATATCAACCCCTGACTGTGACGACTCAGGACAATGCAATGTACAGGCCCGCACCCAGAGGCACAGTCACAACTGTCATGTGTGTCAACCATTGATGCCTGCAGAAACTTGACATACATTGTTTGTGTCTCCCAAAAACAGGTGATGATGGGGACACAGCAGCAGACACTGAGGAGTCCCAGTCCCAGGCTCAAGAGGATGCCGAGCTCACTGGCGTCGTACAGCCTCTGTCCTCCTCGGACGATGAAGAACAACCTGGCACATCCAGTGCAAGTCAACATGCAGCACCAGCAGGACCACCAGCTGCAGCACCAGCAGGACCACCAGCTGCACCCCCTGCACCCACCCCTACAACGACTGTCACCACGAATACCATCCCTGCCGACATGGACAGAATAAGGAGCAACACCAGCACAGTGACCCTGGACCAACCTGGGGCCATGGACACCACCACCACCACCACCAACCCCCAAGGTGGACCAGGGTTATCTGTGCGTGCCACTGCACACACTGCACATGTCAGCAGGGGTGGTGGGAGGGGTGGGAGACAGAGGTCGCTGCTTGCAGACGTTGCTGGTGTGCATGATGACCCACAACTGGTACGCATAGCTGATGCGTACCAGTCCAGCACCGGAGAGCTCAGCCAGGTAGTGGGGCTCCTCAGAGACATTAAACAGCAGCAGGCTGCCCATCATGCCCGCTTGGACTCCCACATGTCCCACGTGGAGTCACACATGTCCCGTGTGGACTCACACATGTCCCGCGTGGAGTCCAAGTGGGATGCACTGCATGAGATGACGGCGGTGCACAGGGACATTTTACAATGCCTCCGCCAGATGAACAGCAACCAGTCCACACCTCCCTGTGTGCCAACAACATCTGGTGCCGAACAAACTGCAACTGCCACAGGGAGGGCGGAGAGTCCCCTGCACCGCAGCAGCCTGCACTTGAGGGCCCCCCCCCCAAGAAGAGGGGTCGTCCGAGGAGGGAAAAGTGAGAGGCCGATGGCCAAGCGCAACTCCCAGGAAGCCTGAACCTGTTCTGGATGTTCGCCTTTGTGCACAGACTGTTCACCCTGTTGACGGCAACACTACTCCCACACATTGCATGGGGAGTACAAGTTGGACCAATGTGTCAGACAACTGTGGCCCCGATACTGGGGATCCTGTCTACCCAGACTTTCAATTCACCTAGGAACTTGGGATTGCAAGATTCATGTACAGCACAACCCATCCTATGCACTATTAACACAAATGTATCACAATAAACACACTAATACACCATACTTGCCTCTGTCGTGATTCCAACGTGGGTGCTGTTATGGGGATGATGAACTGCAAAATTACACTGTGTATGCGAACTGCAACAGCAAGGACAACACAGGCATGTGAGTACAGGAAACGTGACACACATGAGGGAGACACACCACCAGGGCTACACGACACATACACACCTAGGCCATCTGACTCATTGCCTACACTGATGTTGCCAGGGAAGACGGTGCAATGCACAGACACCACACCCATTCCCAGTTGTAGTCAAGTAGCCCACAGGTGCAGTAAGCAAATGGCAGTCAAATATGTGACCACAGACAACGCACATCACAAAGTGAAGCACAGGTTTATTACACAGTTGCAACATGCCGTAACCACTACAGATGCAAGGTAACCCCACCTGGCAGCGGGCACACAGTCAACAACTGTAGACGGAAGGAAGTCCATGGGTGTGGCGCACATCACCTGTAGGGACACAACAGCTACCAGCCTGGATGTGCAATCACGTCGTCGGTGGACACAGTTGACCAAACGAATCTGAAAGTACCCTGTGAAGGACAGAAATGACACACAGTCAAAAGCAATGGAGTACAGGACAGAACAGCAAAACACATGCACAATACATGTTACAAGATACCCACCCAGAACCAAGTTAGCATGTCAACACTGTTGGGGAGTACAGCCCACCTGTCACCACACATCGCAACACACATCCAGTCAAGTGGCCCATGGACACACTCCCACAGCACCAGAGCACCACCCACACATCATGCCAACTCACATCATTGACATGACACCTCAGGATACTCGCATTCAGCTAAAGAAGTTGGTGATGAGCTGTGTGCGGACATCACCATCACCATCATCATCATCATCATCATCATCGTCACTGGCATCGTGGTCCAGGCCAGGATCCTCCACAGGTGGCGGATGTTGGTCATTGTCATCCTGGATGAGAGGCAACTCCTTCTGCACTGCCAGGTTGTGGAGCATGCAGCAGACGATGATAATCTTGCACACTTTCGCAGGGGCATATGGGAGGGACCCTCCGGTCTTGTCCAGGCAGCGGAAGCGGCTCTTCAGGAGACCAAAGGTCCGCTCAATCACTCTCCTGGTCCGACCATGTGCCTCATTGTAGCGCATCTGGGCAGGTGTCACAGGGTTCCTGAGGGGTGTCAGCAACCACGGCATGTTGGGGTATCCCGAGTCACCTACGGACAGACAAGTGCACATTAGCTGACTTGGAAAAGTGGGCGGAATACTACAGATCAGATCACACACAATGGCACAAAGTCAGTACACACCGACAAGCCAGGTACGCTGGTTCTGCATCTGTGCCATCATCCTGGGGATGCGACTACTCCTCATCACAAAGGCATCGTGTGCTGAACCAGGGAAACGGGCACACACATGTGTGATGGTCATGTCTGCAAGACACACCACCAGTGCATTGACCGAGTGGTAGTGCTTGCGGTTCCTGTAGGCCTGCTCCTGGGCCTGTGGTGGTACCAAAGCCACATGTGTCCCATCAATGGAGCCAATTACATGCGGCATCCTCCCCAGGGCATAAAAGTCACTCTTCACGTCAGTGAGTCGTCGCAGTCTAGGGAAATAGATGTACCGGTTCAGGAAGAGCAACATTGCCGCCAAAACATCGCGGAGCACACGGCTGAACATGGTCTGTGACATCCCACCAGCAGTCGCCACAGTATGTTGGAAGGTACCAGTGGCAAAGAAGTGTAGGGCTGCCATCACCTTCACCTTGGGGGTCAGCGCTGTAGGATACGGCCGGCCAGGCTGCAAATGTGGGGACAACTGCACTGCCAAATCCTCAATCAGCTGCCTGGTGAAGCGGTACTGTCGGATGCTGTCCCGTTCCACCATCGTTGCCAGGTCTGGGAATGGCCGATGGACAGCAGGAGCCCTGCAGTGCAGAGGAGAAGTAAGCAAGATTGTCAGTCACCCCACATATGCGGCATTGAACACACTCAAGATCCCAACATACATCATTATGAGGCACAACTACATGAAGTGTGCAGTACCGGAAGGACATGTATGGTATATACATGGCCAACATCTGTCAACACGGTCCAACAGGTGGCATCAATTAGTCCCAGGTTGGCCCATTGGATATCATGAGGCCGTGTCACAGTTCCCATCTCCTGCTGCCGTGTCACAATAACCCCCACAGGGACATGTGAGGACAGATGTGCCCCAGGCACCACAGCTCAACGACAGGTACATTCCCAGGGACCCTGTAATGCCACATGGACACTGGCATTACATGGAGTATCATGTATACACCACAGCAAAACAACCATGACCCCCACAGGTAGTGGCCCCACTTGCCACGGCAGGACAGACATGGACGTCTGTGACACACACGCACAACATCAGAGTCCATGCACACACAACGTGGATGTGGAGACTGTCTCCCATTGTGCACATGAAATCAGAGACATTGTAAACACCACATGCACAAAGACTGTGGAGGACCATCACTATTGTGCCACTGGGACACCCTGGCTCAAACATACCGTCCCACATGGGACTCACGGGGTATGTGACATGACATACACATACACCACTGTGAAATGTGACCATGGCACATGCACAGATATGAACAGTTGCACATCACAGTGGTCACGTACACGTAACACCCAGGATCCTGTCCCCATGAACACGTGCACAGCCTGGGGGTGGCTGCCCACAGGTGACACCCACAGGACAACATGTACACCAACATACACACAATAGGAAATGCAGCCTTACATGCCTTATGATAAAGTTTGGACAGGCTGTCGTGATGTAGGTGTGCCCCTCACTCCTGGGAGCTATCTGTGGCTGGCATATGTCCATCTGAGACAGGCATGCTGACATATGCCAGTCACATGTACAGTGATGCGTTGAACAGCAATGGACCGATCGTTGCCTCCGGCCGGCCCATTGCTTTCAATGTGTGCGGGTACGCGTTGTACCCCTGTGCGCGTTGAACAGCAATGGACCGATCGGTGCCTCCGGCTGGCCCATTGCTTTCAATGTGTGCGGGTACGCGTTGTACCCCTGTGCGCGTTGAACAGCAATGGACCGATCGGTGCCTCCGGCCGGCCCATTGCTTTCAATGTGTGCGGGTACGCGTTGTACCCCTGTGCGCGTTGAACTGCAATGGACCGATCGGTGCCTCCGGCCAGCCCATTGCTTTCAATGTGTGCGGGTACGCGTTGTACCCCTGTGCGCGTTGAACAGCAATGGACCGATCGGTGCCTCCGGCCGGCCCATTGCTTTCAATGTGTGCGGGTACGCGTTGTACCCCTGTGTGCGTTGAACTGCAATGGACCGATCGGTGCCTCCGGCCGGCCCATTGCTTTCAATGTGTGCGGGTACGCGTTGTACCCCTGTGCGCGTTGAACTGCAATGGACCGATCGGTGCCTCCGGCCGGCCCATTGCTTTCAATGTGTGCGGGTACGCGTTGTACCCCTGTGCGCGTTGTACCGCAATGGACCGATCGGTGCGCACCCATTGACAATGGGCTTGCCTGGCAACGGACGCGTTTCGAATTTCGAACGAGTCGGTTGCTGGAAAATCAGTTGGTCACCCACAACAATGTTGCAAGATCATGTATGTCATGAAGTTGAAGATTTGAAGGATGCTGTGGGCGTGTTTTGGTGCTGCTATTCCATGGATTGGCCAGATTCAGAAGATGCAAACGACTTGGACCTATCACTTTGGACACAAGGGACAGTATCTGCCTCTCCAGCACATATATATTGCTGGCTGTTCCCCTGAGAGCCCACTTGCCTGCACTACATGCTCCAAGACGACATCTGCCACTGCACTGCTGCTGTCTCTGCCCCTCTGGACCCTGCAATGGCACGTACTGTGGAGAGAGCCCCAGCCTTCAGCCTTGAAGAGAACCAGGCCCTGCTGGACAGCCTACTTCCACAGTACAGCAAGCTGTATGGGACACCAGGGGAGCAGGTGAGTGTTCTGTGCACTGCCTTTCTGAATGTGCATTTTGTCTGACTAGCAAGGCTGAGAGTCTGCACGCCACTGGCTAGCAGGCTCACTGAGTAGTTGTCACCCCCATAGTGTGTAGTGACTTGCACTGGACAGGTATGGTGCAGTGACAGTGCATTTGAACATGGTTTTACTTCCCATGCAATGATACCATATAGTGACGTCTGGCAAACTGTCCATGGTCAGCTTTGCACTGCCTGTGTACATCATGTGCCCCTGTGATTGAGACATGTATATACAACAGTGTCATGCACGGATATGTTGCATGTGTGGTAATGGCCTTTTCACTTTGTCATCCTCACAGGTTAATGCCCATCGGAAGCAGGAAATCTGGAAGGACATCGTCCGGGCTGTCCGGTCCGTGGGGGTCTACAAGCGCCGGATCCGCAACTGCCAGAAGAGGTGGCAGGACCTTCGGGGCTGGACCCGGAGGATTGCACGGGTCCAGCTGAAGCTGTCGCCTCCTCGCAGGAGGGGCGGAACACGGACCCTGACCCCCACATGCTCCAGATCCTGGCGGTGGTCTTTCCAGACCTGGATGGGCAGCTGAAGGCCAGACAGCAGCAAGGAGGGCGTGAGTCAAAGACTGCACTGTGAACTCTGTATTACATGCTTTGTGCCCTCCTCTGGCCTGGTTCAACTGCCACAGTGCAGCAGTCATGTTGTACAGGAGCCATGTCCCTCTATTGTGCACTGCCCACTGCTCAGCTGATACCCAGGTGTGGCCCTTACAGTCAGGGAATTGTGTCACTTGGGACTGTGTCCTTGCAGTTTGCTTCACTAAAGGTGGGGGACAGCATCTGTTTCCCTAACTCTGTTGTGGGCATCATGGGTGGGTCCATTGTTCACACAACGCCTGGGTTTGGACATGTGATCTGCGTGTTGCTTTGATATGCGGTCCACTTGCTGAGCTGAGCCACCACATGTGCCTGGGTATGTGGCACACGCCCATGCAGCAGGTGGGAACAATGTTTGTGCCCCAGGAGTGTGCAGATTACGTGTGTCACACATACATAGCCAGCTATCCACTGTCCAGGGCACATCCCTCATTCATGTGGAGCAGGACAGTCATGCCTACTCCAGGCCATGCAATGCACTCTGTACTCCCACTCCCGTGTATCAGCTGACACATTGTGCACAGTGATTTGACCCCTCCGGTGTCTGCCTCTGTGTCAGTGTGCTGTGGATTAGTTGCCAGGACTGCTGGGGTGTTTCTTGGTAGGGGCTCAGCATGCCCCTGGAGATGTGACCATAGGAGACGATACTTGTGTGTCACATAGGGGTTTGATCAGCTGCCCGTGCAGACTGGGGTATGCGAATGTGATGTTCAGGCAGCTGTTCCCCATTCACAGCAAATTGTGAGGGGCTCAGGTTCAGAGGGTAGTGTCACAGGTCTCCCATATGTCCAATAGGTGTGACCTGGACAGATGAGGGTTGAGATGATGTGTTGTGTGGGGGATGTACATGTGCACTTGTGCAGCTCCAGGACTTGCATTCCCCATGACCTACTATTGTGACACAGTGCATAGTGTTGTTGTCTGGCTGCCAAGTCATACATCACTGAGACAGTGATGTATGACTTAACAGTCATGCCTCTGTCATGGCATGTGTCAACTTATTTGTGGTCCTGCAGGGGAGTGACATGTGCTACATGCACACCATAGTGGCGCTGGCTATCAGGACATGGGTGCATCATGGTGTCTGTCGCTGGTATACATCACATGCATTTCCTATTTGACTCTGGGCATCCCTTTCATCCGGAAACCTGCACTGACTCAGTGGCAAGAGCTGTGATGTGTCCACACCGTGTCCTCTGCACTGTCCAACTACTGTGTACTTGGTGCATGTGTCCACACTGGGGTGTTGCAATCCAACAGACACCAGACAGATGGGTGCAAGGCCATGTGGGATGTGAGTGCCATGCTTGGCATCAGACTGACAATTGGCTTCTCCTGTTCAGTTAGGGCACTTTTAGCAATGTACAACTAATGATGCCAGGGCTTGCTCTGTGATGTGCTGTGCTCACAGTGGTGTGTGCGTTTGGTGCAGGTGACTGATGTCTGTCTGTTTCCCCATTGTTTCCAGATACATCCACGGCCACGGAAGGGGACAGCTCCACGGACCAGGAGGAGCCAGAGAGCCAGACTGGGTCAGCAGCCGAGGAGTGGTCGGAGGGACCCAGTGGCACGGAGGGCGAGGGGAGCCACACCGAGGAATCCTCAGCACCATCCACCTCAGCTGAGGACCAGAGCAACTCGGAGGATGACTCCCTTGTGGAGGCGGGTGTCAGCAGCCACCACACCCCAGCTAGTGTTGCTGTCCCCGCCACCACCAGCACCACCACCGCCCTCCCATCGGCTCCCATTCCCAAGGTCCGTGGAGGCTCCCATGTTCGGGAGCGTGTCTCCTTTGGCCCAGGCACCGCACCCCCTGCCCCTGTGTCCCCTGCTGCCCTGAGTGAGGAGTCTGTGTACCTCCTTCGCCAGCTCCATGTAGGGCAGACAGCCATGCTGAGTGTCCTCCATGCGCACACCACACTGTTGACTCAGCTGGTGTCGTTCATGGAGGGCATCTCATCGGGCATGTCTGACCTACAGAGGGGCAACAGGTCCATGGACTCCTCCCTGATGGCAGCAGTGTCCCTCCTCAGACAGTCCCTCACCCCTCCTGCCTCTGCTCCATCCACACTCCCCAGCACCTTGCCCGTCCCAAGCACACACACACCGGCACAGGCACACACCAGCACACACACATCCAGCACACAGACACACACGCCACAAACTAAACGCACACGCACGCACAGTCAGGGACTGAAACCAGACTCACAGGGGATGGGGCCCTGGTACACACACACGCATCCACGGGCACTGCGCAGTCCTCAGTTGCCTCTCCCTCCAAAGCACCCTCCCTTGCCTCACCTGCAACCCCAAAGACCCAGCGCCTCTTCCTCAGTGACCTCGGCCTCTTCCCCTCCGATCCAGCTGCCCCAGCATCCAGGGGGAAGAGGAAGCCCCCCCCACACGGAGCAGAGCGCCCCTCGCCCCCGGACACCCTCCCCCAGGTGCAGACAGACTGAGGCCCCCACCCGCAAGTCCCCCGGAGTGTTAAGAGCAAGACCCCGCCGCCGCCCTGCAGCTCAAGCACCAGGTCACCTTCCTCCATCCCTCAGGCCCCCACTCCACAGGTGCCCCCGCCACACCCTGCCCCAGGTTCCCCACCCACAGATATACCATCCCCAAGAGGCTCCGGCCTTCTCCCCTGCCACTTGCTCTCCCGGCACCACACCCCCGCTGCGCTTGTCTGTGCCACTGATGTGGTGAGGGTGTCCTCCCCTCAGTCCAGCCCACCTTGCCTGTTCCCCATTCTCCTCCCCTGGTGGTAGGCACTGCAGTGGAGTCCACTAGCACCCTGTCTGACTTGGGCACTGCAGTGGCGGACCTGTCCACTCCATCTGCAGGGTCCACTGCAGTCGTGCCGGCACCCACAACATCTGAGCCATGCCCCCAGTTGTGCCGGCACACACCATGTCAGACACCTCCACTGCAGTTGTCAGTGGCTCTCCAGCACCCACCACCCCTTCCCTGCTTCCTCCTGGTGAGCCCTGATCCTGTCCCTGCGGTGCCTGGCCTACCCCCCTGGTTGCCCCTCCTAGTGGATTGTCCCTGGTTTTGTGCAGGCATGTGTAGGGTGGCATCTGCCACTGTCACCCACTTGTGACTTTGTTGATGGACTGGCCATTGGCCTTTGTTTATGTTCTACCGGACTTCTACTTTTAATGCCACATATGCTGAATAAAGCAACTTTCTGTTCTCTAGTGCTTTTGCTTCTGATGTACATGATGTTGATGATGCTAACAATGCCCTTGCTGCAGTGATGGTGATATTTGGTCTCATGAAAATGAAGTGTTACTGTGCAGGAACCCATGTGGTCCAGGGGTTATGTGTCCTATCCTGTGGTGTATCCATGTCATCCATAGCAGCATCTGAGGGTGTCATGTGTTCAGTATTTGGCAATGAGATTTCCTACTTAGATTGGCAACTTCACATCTGTGGCTTCCACCCCTGCACATCTGTTGTGCCTGCCATTGTTCTATTCGTCTACTTCCCTGACCGTGTGGCCATCTCCAGTGAACATGCAGGTTTGGGCATCAATGGGGAAGGACTCATCTGTGTTGTCAGTGCAACATTGCTATACAAGTGTGTTGGATCTGTGCTGATGATTCCGTTGGCACTTCCATGACCAGGCTGATGGGACGGGAGCCCTCATTTGTTGCTAATTGTTGATTGTGTGTCCCATTGCTGCCATGGTATGGTATCTGTTTGCCTCACATCTGCAGTCTCCACAGGGTATCTGCATGTGTGTGCCCATTGGTGCAAATATGTAGGTCTGCATTCGGATGGTCACTTCTGTCATTGTGTCATTGATGATTGTTGACGGTGTCAGCCCCCATGGGTGTTGTTTGTCTGCACATGGCCAAAGTTATGTCTTATTTGCACTGCAGGATTTGGCTCCCCCAATTTATGTTGCAATGGGACACATACACTACTTTGCCACTGATGTGTTTGTTGTTCTGTGACCAGGAATCATCCATGCAGTTTGGCAGTTGCACCTCTTACTTTGTCAACACTTGCCTTTTGGTCACTGTGATGATGGGGGTTTGGACCCCATTGCCACAATGTTCGAAATGTGCTTCAGCTATGGACCCCACACTTACATTTTGGTCACTGTGATGATGGGGTTTGGACCCCATTGCCACAATGTTCGAAATGTGCTTCAGCTATGGACCCCACACTTACATTTTGGTCACTGTGATGATGGGGGTTTGGACCCCATTGCCACAATGTTCAAAATGTGCTTCAGCTATGGACCCCACACTTACCTTTTGGTCACTGTGATGATGGGGGTTTGGACCCCATTGCCACAATGTTCGAAATGTGCTTCAGCTATGGACCCCACACTTACCTTTTGGTCACTGTGATGATGGGGGTTTGGACCCCATTGCCACAATGTTCAAGATGTGCTGCAGCTATGGACCCCACACTTACCTTTTGGTCACTGTGATGATGGGGGTTTGGACCCCATTGCCACAATGGTCATGGCCTGCTTAGCATTGTGGGTGCCACACACATATATGTGTGGCACATGTGCTAGGGGGTCACATTGTATGTTCAAAGTCATGTTCGGTGTTGTAGGCATTTGACACAGTCTACACACGCTTGTCATGGTGTTGGGGGATGTCTTCTTCTTGCATTCCCTAGGTTGTGGTGTGCTGGTTGTGTCATGCATTGTCCATCCTATGAGTGGGGGTGGTAGTAGTGGTAGGCATCCAGCCCCCCTGGCTAAGGGTGGTGGTAGGCATCCTGCCACCCTGGGTGAGGGTGGTAGTAGTGGTGGGCATCCTGCCCCCCCTGGCTAAGGGTGGTAGTAGTGGTAGGCATCCTGCCCCCCCCTGGGTGAGGGTGGTAGTAGTGGTAAGCATCCTGCCCCCTGGCTAAGGGTGGTAGTAGTGGTAGGCATCCTGCCCCCCTGGGTGAGGGTGGTAGTAGTGGTGGGCATCCTGCCCCCTGGCTAAGGGTGGTAGTAGTGGTAGGCATCCTGCCCCCCTGGGTGAGGGTGGTAGTAGTGGTAAGCATCCTGCCCCCTGGCTAAGGGTGGTAGTAGTGGTAGGCTTCCTGCCCCCTGGGTGAGGGTGGTAGTAGTGGTAAGCATCCTGCCCCCTGGCTAAGGGTGGTAGTAGTGGTAGGCATCCTGCCCCCCTGGGTGAGGGTGGTAGTAGTGGTAGGCATCCTGCCCCCTGGGTGAGGGTGGTAGTAGTGGTAAGCATCCTGCCCCCTGGCTAAGGGTGGTAGTAGTGGTAGGCATCCTGCCCCCCTGGGTGAGGGTGGTAGTAGTGGTAGGCATCCTGCCTCCCCTGGGTGAGGGTGGTAGTAGTGGTGGGCATCCTGCCCCCTGGGTGAGGGTGGTAGTAGTGGTAGGCATCCTGCCCCCTGGGTGAGGGTGGTAGTAGTGGTAAGCATCCTGCCCCCTGGCTAAGGGTGGTAGTAGTGGTAGGCATCCTGCCCCCCTGGGTGAGGGTGGTAGTAGTGGTAGGCATCCTGCCCCCTGGGTGAGGGTGGTAGTAGTGGTGGGCATCCTGCCCCCTGGGTGAGAGTGGTAGTAGTGGTAGGCATCCTGCCCCCCTGGGTGAAGGTGGTAGTAGTGGTGGGCATCCTGCCCCCTGGCTAAGGATGGTAGTAGTGGTAGGCATCCTGCCCCCTGGGTGAGGGTGGTAGTAGTAGTGGGCATCCTGCCCCCTGGCTAAGGGTGGTAGTAGTGGTAGGCATCCTGCCCCCCCTGGGTGAGGGTGGTAGTGGTGGTAGGCATCATGCCACCCCTGGGTAGGGGTGGTGGTGCGCATTCAGGCCCCTGTGTGCATATGTGACATTGGTGATGGGCATCCCGCCCCTATGGTGCTGCTGTTGCTGGTGTAAGTATATTCTGCATCCCTGTGTGTGTGTGTGATGTGTCGTGTACGTGTTGTATGTGTTTTGTGGTTGGTGTCTGGCTTACCTTCTGCGCCGTACGCGTCCGTGCCTGTTCCGGTAGTAAATGTAGAATATTGGTATGATCGGGACGAAGGGATTCATGGTTGGTTCGTGTCGTTCGTCCTTCTCGTTGCTTCGCGTCGTCCTCGTCACTTCGCCTCGTCCTCGTCTCTTCGCCTCGTCCTCGTCGCTGCCGTGTTCGTCTCGGAGCCGTGGATCGTGTTGTGGCGCGAATCGGAGCTTATGTGCGCCTCTCCCGGATGCTTTGACGTGCCGTGCGTAGCGACGGGTTCGGCGCGTACGGAAAGCGCATCGTACTTGTCTGGCCGGACGGGGCTGCATTTTTCCATCCCGCCCCTATGGTGCTGCTGTTGCTGGTGTAAGTATATTCTGCATCCCTGTGTGTGTGTGTGATGTGTCGTGTACGTGTTGTATGTGTTTTGTGGTTGGTGTCTGGCTTACCTTCTGCGCCGTACACGTCCGTGCCTGTTCCGGTAGTAAATGTAGAATATTGGTATGATCGGGACGAAGGGATTCATGGTTGGTTCGTGTCGTTCGTCCTTCTCGTTGCTTCGCATCGTCCTCGTCGCTTCGCCTCGTCCTCGTCGCTTCGCCTCGTCCTCGTCGCTGCCGTGTTCGTCTCGGAGCCGTGGATCGTGTTGTGGCGCGAATCGGAGCTTATGTGCGCCTCTCCCGGATGCTTTGACGTGCCGTGCGTAGCGACGGGTTCGGCGCGTACGGAAAGCGCATCGTACTTGTCTGGCCGGACGGGGCTGCATTTTTCCTTCCGTGCGACTCGATTCGGCGTTTCCGGATTCGCCTCGGTCGGAGAACAGGACCTGGTTTGGGTGAGTACGGCTTGGCCGGATTCTTTGCTGTTGTGCGCATCGTACTTGCTCGTTCGGTGTGCTGTACGGATCGGTCGGGAAACAGGCTTTCGCATGGCTTTTTCCCGACCGAATGGTGTTGGGTGCGCCTCCGACCGAGATCGGAATCGG